>OY776112.1:101773845-101983589 GCA_963675035.1 Allygus modestus
AAACCCCTATAAAACCCCCTTTCCATAGTCCAATTGATCTGGTTTTCAAATTTAAAGTCATAAATGCTACTCTCCACATTTGTGCCAAATTTCATCAAAATCAGGCGCTTTCAAAAGTTATCGCGGTAAACGGACACATATATATAAATTTGAACGAATAGTGTTGTTGGCATTTGGGGACCTCAAAACGAAAAGTTATCATGGTCTCGGGCTTAAGTCTTACCATGCTACCTACAGTAATAGCTTCTTCTTTATAGCGGAAATTCGCTAAAAGGATTACATCTCATCAGATGTGCAACTGATAAAGAATTCATTCATTCTGTCAGCTCCTCCTATGCCGATTACATTTTATTTTAGATAGGACCTCCTCTTCAACCATTGCCACAGATTGAAACCTCCATCAGTTGCATATAAATCAACTGACCGGGAGGATAGTGCCCTAAACCGCTCAGCCACGTGATTAGACCAGCAGCCGTACAAGACTTTATGGTATTTAAAGCCTATGTGGTGGACGAGTTAGTTTTTCTTTTGCTCACCAGGTCAGGTCAGGTTTTTCTTTTGCTTTTAATGCAAGAGAAGACAGACTTTGATTGTATCAGTACAATGGCGAATTGTGAATTCAGGAAATAACAATAGTATTGTGTAGTAATTCAAAAAGGTGATATTATCAGCCCTTATCAGTCTAAGATGCTGTTGAAGTAGTTAAATGTCAAGAGCAATTATTGAATGAGGATAATTTACTAATATTTTACAATAGAAGTAGATATATTCCGCTACACTCGAGAAAGTAGTGAAAGTGCTCGCAGTTTTAGCGACTTGCAGCAGCGTCGGCGGTTGGCCTTGTTGGTGCACCGGACCCGCGGCGCGTTATTGCATAATGAGCGGCTGCACATGTGACCCAAATCGAGCACCCGTCGAGCGTCTCTGTAGCTGCCGAAAAGAGAAACTGCACTTTCGTAAAATCGGGGCACACCCGAAAATGCAGTCAGTATAAAACCCGGTCCTTGCAACCTGTGCAGTACTCACCATGCCGCGGCTGCAGGCTTCCAAGGTGCGCCTCACGATTCGCTTCAAGCCCTGCAGCGCCGAGAGACTTCGGTGGCGCCTCAGGCGGCTGCAGGACTTCCTTCAGCTGGAGGATTGGGACCACAAGGGGGAGTTCCAGGAGGTTCCCCAACCCCCGGTGATGAGTACAGGTGAGTTACTAATATAAATAGTACGCGATATACTTAGGCGGTAATCCCGACTGGGACGGGGAGTTACAGGAGGTAGCCTCAGGTGAGTTACTAATATATAACACATGTAATATAGTACTACTCTGTCAATGAGTTTAATTGTGGGTAGGAGGATAAAAACAAATAAGCTTCATACGTTTATTAATCAATTCCAAATTTTTACATCATAGGAATTGCCCGTCTTCCCAAGACATTTGAAGCGATACTTGTGAGGTACCGCCAAATCACGAATCTCCTCCTCGGTAAGGCTGATGGAAAATCGCCTCGGTAAAAAGCTCATCGCCGATTCGCCGTCATCCTTTACGAACTCCAAAATAATTGCATCTCCAAATTTGGTTGAAACCCTGCGTGCCGTTAAAATTGAATATCCCTCGTCCCTGGTCAGGTGAAATAAATCAACCTTTGGAAGATGAGGTTGACTTACTAACGTGTTCAACTTGGTAGATAGACTCATTTCTGTAACATGTCAAAATCACTGTATTAGTTTAAGACAGGTTGTGTATTTAACGCAAACTTAATGACAAGGTTTTTTTTATTAAGATTCACAACGTGCAGCAGGCTCCAGGGTCCCACGGGACCCATGGAGGAGAGTTTATGTGTTTTAGCTGTTGACCTAAAGTTAATGTGTATCTAAGTTATTGTGTTATTGATGCAAAGGTATTGTGTTATATGCTCGCGGGCAAGCTGCTGGAAATTCTGTAAAAGATTTACACGATAACGTGGAAACTTGGCCCGAGATGGCATGTGCCATGTGCTCCAGCTACGTTTTAAAGCTCAAAAGCAATCACCATTAAAATGCTGTACTCAGACGGCCTATACCAATGTTTACATTTAGGATAAGTGAAACAAAAATATAGAACGTTATTTAAATAGTAAACATCATCCATTGGTACGCTCAACAGCAATCACTATTAAAACGCTGTAATCAGAAGGTCTACACCAACGGTTGTATTTAGGTTAACTGAAATAAAATATAGAACGTTATTTAAATAGTAAACATCATCCATTGGTACGCTCAACAGCAATCACAATGCATTTTACGCTGTAATCAGATGGTCTATACTAACGGTTGTTTACAGGTTAACTTAAACTAAATGGTCTATACTAATGTTACATTTAGGTTAACTCAAACTGAAATAAAATAGCGTTATGTAAACAGTAAACATTGTCCATTGTTACAGCAATCACAATGCATTTTACGTTGTAATCAGATGGTCTATAGTAACGGTTGTTTACATTTAGGTTAACTTAAACTGAAATAAAATATAGAACGTTATTGAAACAGTAAACCTCATCCATTGTTATGCTCAACAGCAATCACAATGCATTTTACGTTGTAATCAGATGGTCTATACTAACGGTCGTTTACATTTAGTTTAACTTAAACTAAATGGTCTATACTAATGTTACATTTAGGTTAACTCAAACTGAAATAAAATAGCGTTATGTAAACAGTAATCATTGTCCATTGTTACGCTCAACAGCAATAACAATGCATTTTACGTTGTAATCAGATGGTCTATAGTAACGGTTGTTTACATTTAGGTTAACTTAAACTGAAATAAAATATAGAACGTTATTTAAATAGTAAACATTGTCATCCATTGTTACATTCGGAAAGATTAAAATCAAAATCTGAATTATAAAGCGAGCCAATAAGTGTTGCCTTGTTCCGCAAATCTGCTAAGACTGTGCGCACAAGTTACATCTATTTGCGCTAGTTCAACAGGAGTGTCATAGGCTATGTCCTCCGGACAGGAGGACAGGGAGTTTATGTCATACGTAATTTGTTGTATAACAGCGGAGTAACTCTACAGACATACACTTTCTCTCGCGAGAAACAAACGGACAGTGAGAGTAGTAAATCCTTTGCCACAAAAACGTCAGCCGGTGTACGTTTAGTGGCAGCAGTCCGACCGGTTTGTCGCCGTTGTGACTAATACATGTGTTATTGTTCCAGTCGGCTTTGCGAGGCAATACGCCGAACCAGTAGACCTCTACATGAGGGAGGTCTACGACCACACTGAGGATTTTGCCCACATTCGAGAGGTAGAGCGATACATCGAGGAGCGAGTTCGATACATCGAGGAGCGAGTTCGGGCCTCTCTGTCGCCACAGTCGCCCCCGAGCTCGCCCTCATATTCACCGAGGTCTCCGGACTACACCCCGCCGTTGGAGGCTGAGGAAGAGGATGTTGATGAAGAGGAGGGGGAGGAGGAGGTTGTAGAGGAAGAATAAACATATAAAACTTATATTTATATTTCCATTATCCCAAAGGTCCGAGGTGCAGTGCTCAAGTGCAAGTCTTTTGCCACAAATTGCAAGCTATACGTTCATCCTGTAGTGAAAATATTGTCAATACTTATCATGCTAAAAAAAAATGCTGTTGTATGGATAAAATACAACATTTGTAACTTAAACCAATAAAACCCAGTAAGTTATGAATATATACAAAGTTAAGTTTTACTGATTCATTAAAGTACTTGTCTTGATTACGAATTACATTTCATAATTTACTTGTTCCGGTAACGGAGGCAACACTGTATCCTAACACCAATACTAGAGCGAGTGCAAATATTTGAGTAACTTGTCACTAACTGACCAAATAAAACTAAGTATAATTCAATAGTTATACTTGTCATGATTCATTTCACGAAATAAATTTCACAACGTGATTTTGGATCTAACATTGTATCCTACAAACTGCAAGACCAGGGCGGGGGCAAATATTATGTCGTCACTAACTACCACGGAACTTGACGCAAGTCAATACTTATCATAGCACTGAGAAAAACGAGACTTGTATTTCATGAAAAGTCCGTATCTCGCCAATAGTGAGTAAATATTACGAAAAGACGCAAGTCTTCGTGAACATTTACGAAAATATGCAGTAAACTATAAATTACCAAATTAACACAAACCTTTATTTTATGAAAAGTTCGTATCTCGCCAATAGTGGTAAGATTATTAGGCTATTCCTCAAGAGTGAGTAAATATTAACATTACAAAAACACGCTAGTCTTCGTGAACATTTACGAGAAAAATGCAGTAAACTATAAATTACCAAATTAACACAAACATTTATTTTATGAAAAGTTCGTATCTCGTCAATAGTGGTAAGAGGACATTTCCAAAGAAAATAGAGTCAGTAAAGTGGCATTTTCAAACAAAGCTTTCAATTTACCATGAACTGAGAAAAAGTGAAAGCTAAAATAAACCATTAACTTCAATGAACGGTTAAATATTAAATTAATACTTAAACGTTCGAACCCATGATCCGTGAGTTCTACACGTGCAATACGTCTGTGCTTAGTAGCTGACGGTTCAAAAACGTGTCATTGCAAACTATCGACGCATAGGACTTAGGAATATAAACCGAGTACGATATATCGAATAGTTAAAGTGAAAAATTCTAATAGAAAACCCCTGAACGCATACACACAAAACAGTCAACCCCGTCAATATTAGTAGTAAGTAAACGTGGAATCGATACCAATGTTCCCTAATGTGTGGAAAGTAGTTGTAACAGTAGAAGAGTAACAACACAAGTAGCATGTAAAACATTACAGGTCATAGTACAATACTCACCAAGTTGTCTGGCGTCAAGACTGCAAATGGCGCTCTTGGAACAAGCTGGTGTATATATAGCAACTCACTTTCCAAGACCGCTCCACCCCAAACACCTTGAGCAACCAAACCAAGTTTGGAGTGAAACTCATTACAGTAGACGCTCTTTTATCCGGCATGTTCGGGACCATGCCCATGCTGGTAAATCGATTTTTCCGGATAATAGAACTTTTTAGTAATTAATGGGAATACAGTAATCTTAGAGTCTCGCTACAGTAATGAGCTGTGGTCGCGTGCGTTGGTTGACCTTGGCACTGCTCTGGAACACCTGCATTTGTGGACGGATAGACAGACAGACAGACGGGTGGATAGACAGCCGGGCGGAAGTTGGCGTCTAAAAATAGGTTGAATACAGTAGTGTACTGAGCAAAGGTTACGAACATCACTGAACGTTACTGCTTGAGACGTAAACAAACAACAGGTGACTAAGAAAAAGGCGGGAACAGTCCAGGGCAGTCGCAGTACGAAACGGAAACGACCGAAAATACCTGGAAAAACCTGGGTCGCCTGGTGCCGGTTAATAGAATGTGCCGGTTCATAGAATGCCGGATAAAAGAGCGTCTACTGTAACCTGGTTACATTTTACAAACCCCTTTCCGGTGGAGGTCACCCAGCTGTCCACTGTGTCACGCCCGAAACACCCAAGGAGAGACCCTTTAAATACCGCTCCGTGACCGACGGTCGGAACACTCGCCCCGGTCCTGTGAGCGCACGGGTCATGAGTGCTTACCACTACCAGTGTGACATCTGCAAGGAAGCATTTTTTCTATCTACAGAAGCAGACACCGGCAGATATGTTCAGCCGTGAGAAATTTCTTCGATCCCGCATTAGACGAACCACACGGACGTTCACCGATGGACCTGCATGCCCCTTCGCAGAATGTTCCTGACGACAAGCAACCAGTTGATCTGAGCAAACGTTCTTCTCGCCATCCGAAAAAGCAGCTCGATCTGCCTGATGTGCTTGCACCTTCAACATCTTCTGTCCGATCACCTCCCAAACGCACATCGGTACAGAAATCGAAAAGAAGAAGACTCGATAGGCAAGACGGTGGTTCATCTCTTAAATACAAATTGAAGAAAGCTCTTTCAAGTGCTCGGGATTACTTGATCCCTAATCCAGGCACGTTTGTGGACCTGGAACCATTCCTCGAAGAAGCATTGCTCGTTGCCGCATCTGAGATTCTCCAAGACGAACTGAATAACTCTATACCATTTAAGTACAACACAGTCCTCGAGGCAGAATACATCCATCCTGAGGGGCTCAGCGAGACCTTCAACTTCAAGACGCGTTCTAAAATGCTGTCCTCACCATAAGTCGACGATCTTCTAGAAATACTGCGGGCGGACAAGGCCAAGCTGCTTCAAGAAGAATCCGAGTCGCAGATGAAGGGCTCTGGCTGGCGTCTGGTCCCACCAACATCACTGACTCTTAGGGTAAGTCGTTTTACATATAGACAACCATCCTGAAGCGTGCATACTCCATTGCCAAAGAAATTGGAAAATCGCAAAGCTACAATTAATATAGCCAATTCAGATAATAAATGTTTCCTCTATTGCATCTTAGTAAAACAATTACCAAACTATAACACCAACATAGCATTAACAGAAGAGTCCTTTGTTGGCGTCAATCCCGATCGCTACAACCTCACTGGTATTACATTCCCTGTAACAATTAGCGGTATAAGAAAGTTTGAAAAACAAAACCAAAACTGCTCTGTAAATGTCTTTGAAAGTGGTCCTGAAGAAGACATAATACCTCTAAAGGTCGTAGATCGTGAGCTAGAGGATCATACCGATCTTTTGTTGTACAAAGATTCTGGAGAATCTCACTACGTGCTGATAACGGACTTTGCCAAATTAGTACGCCCACAAATCACTAAAGGACGTAATAAAATTACGATTTGTAAAAGGTATTCAACATACAAACAAACGCGGTACTGCACACCGGATGCTAAGACTTGGCTAGAAGATCACACACATCTTTGCACGATGTATACGCCCACCCAAGTGCGACTTCCAAAAGAAGGATCGAATTTTGTGAAGTTTGAATCATATGAATCACTAATAGCCGTACCAATTATTGTAGTAGCGGACTTTGAAGCCACAGTCCAATCAACTATTAGCACAAACAATTCCTACCAAATACAATCATCCAACAGCTTTAGCACGCTCATCAAGAGTACACTTCCGAAAGAGATACTCGGCGAAGTAGGTATTTCTCTTACGCCCTTTCTGTGCAGATCCCAAAACGCAGGAAACGAGTTCCTACTTCACATGAAAGACTTGGTCCAGCGTGTCGAATCTTTGTACCTACGTCAAGTACCGCTGACCACTCTGACAGACGAGCAGATACAACGGCACGATCAAGCCACTGCTTGTGATTTATGTGGGCAATCTTTTAACGAAGCTAGCTGCACAAAAACTCTAGATCATTGTCACATTACCGACTCCTACCGACATAGCCTTTGCAGCAGATGTAATCTACGCTGTCAAACGCCAAATTTTATTCCGGTTTACCTGCACAACCTTAGCAACTATGATCAGGCATTTATAGTAAAGAACCTAGCAGCACTTAAGGGATGCAAGGTAAATGTTATACCGTCTAACACCGAAAAGTTTATCTCCATATCAGTACGTATAGGGAAAATGTGGATTCGATTCCTAGACTCGTACCGCCTTATGACAGAAAGCCTAGCAAAACTAACGGAAAATCTTTCAGCCTCAGAGCTCATTGAAAGTTCCAAATTGGTACCCTCTCATCATGTGGACATAATAAAGCGAAAAGGCATGTATCCATATGACTATGTCACATCACCAGACGTGTTTAAAGAAGAACAGCTACCGCCTAAAGACGCCTTCCACAATAGGCTCAATGATGAGCACATATCTGACAGTGATTATGAACACGCGACTAATGTTTGACGTGTTCTTGACATAAAAACCTTTGCCGACTACCATGGCTTTTACTTGCGTTTGGACACGTGCCTACTAGCAGACATCCTTACTTCATTTCGAAAAAAATGCATCGAGGGGTATAAAATCGATTGCACACATCAATACACGGCCCCAGGCATGGCATTTCAGGCTATGCTCCTTATGACGAAAAAACTCGAGCTTATTACCGATTCTGATCAACTGTTGATGGTCGAGTCGGCAACGCGTGGTGGACTTGTTCAATGTTGCCTAAAATATTTCAGGGCAAAAAACCCAGTGCTAGAGCTACCTTCTGACTACAATGCAAACAAACCAACGAGCTATCTACTATACATGGACTGTCTAAACCTCTACGGTTCCGTAATGGCCCAGTGTCCGTTGCCAACAGGTGACTTTAAATGGACAGACACCGATGGTCTAGACTGGACAAACCTACCAGCTGACGCGCCACAAGGCCTTATTCTAGAATGTGACGCCGAATATCCAGAAAGTGTTCATGACAAGTTACAAGATCTGCCCCCATTGGCTGAAAACCAAGTTCCGCCCGGAGCCAAAAATAAAAAGCTCCTTGCTACTCTTGTAAATAAAAAGAAATACGTTGCTCATTACATGGTCTTTCAGCAGGCAATTCGCCTGGGAATCAAAGTGACCAAGGTTCACAGAGCCCTTCAGTTTTCACAATCGTTGTGGATGAGCAAGTTTATAAATTGTAACGCCGACCTTAGAGCGCAATCGACAGACGAGTTCTCTCGTGGTTTTTTAAGCTCATGAATAACGCGGTGTTTGGTAAGACAATAGAATCTGTAAGGAACAGGGTGGACGTGCGTATTGTCACTTCAGATAAGGCTTTTCAAAAGCTAGTGCGACAAAGTTCAAAGAACACAAAATTATTTCGGAGAATGTAGTAGCCGTGCAGATGCGTAGAAACTCCGTTTTAATGAACAAACCAGTCTATGTAGGCATGGTAGTGTTGGACCTGTCCAAGGTCCACATGTACAACTTCCATTATTCAATCCTTAAAGAGCACTTTAAGCCGCCTGAATGTGAACTTGAACTAGCCTACCTGGACACAGATGGGGGGCTTTGGGCTTTGAAAACAGAACTTCATATCACCGGAATCATGAAACAACCATCGTTTTCTAAATGGTTGGATGGGTCTGTCTATCCGATAGGTCATCCGCTGAAATGTGACAAAAACAAGGGTAGGATTGGCACATTTAAAGACGAAACCAAAGGAAGAGCCCTGCTTGAGTACATAGGCCTCAGACCAAAAATGTACACCTACAGATTCAGATCAGACGAAAAGAAGCCTATTGCCAAAGCTAAGGGGATTAAAAGTTCTTATGTAGCAAAGCATTTATCGTTTGATAAGTACAAAGAAGCACTATTTGGCAAAGGAGAACTAGAAAAGGCGAGTACAATCTCATACATTGTAAATCATTTAACCTCACATCAAAAACAGTTGAGAAAAAGTCCTTGTCCGCAGAAGACGACAAAAGGAAGATATTGAGTTGTGGCGTAAAAACATTACCATACGGACACTACAAACTTGAGACTATTGCTGAGGAAGACAGCAGTGATGAACACACAGAACGACGCTGTACAGCCTCTCACTAGCAGCAACAGCAAGGTTCTTAGATCCTAGCGATAACGTAGACTCAATCGAACAGATATATTTACCGAATACTTTACCCATACCACTTCAGCGAGACATTAGAAGAGAAATCAAAAGAAAATGGATGAAATATACACTACCACCTGAAAACCCTCACCTTTATGAATATCGATATCTCGATTTCAATTCTCTTGACAAGTACGAGTTTATTATGCTGATGCGTCGTCACCCAAGGCATTTATATCCTGAGTTTTGGCCATCTGAAAGTGAAACCGGTCATTTGACCACTGATTTTTACGAACTTCATGTTGGTAATCAAAAACCCATCTACCTGTGTTACGCTTGTTTCCAAAAGAGATGCAGCCCCAGCAATGCTATTGACGATGATTTTGACTATCACGAATACTGGCAGAGTGTGAATTGGCGATTTATTTAACATAGTAAGGCATTGCGACGTGACCCCGGGATGGTTTGTCTATAATGTGTTAAAATCAAAAAAGAGTTGGTGCGACTGGTGCGTACTTGCACCGCTGTTTCAACTTTACAGTTTCGATAAATGTACACAATTCACTCATTTCCACGATGATGATAGTGAAAGTAATGACTCTTTTGTAAAAACATTCAAGACTATAGAGGTATTTGATCCTTATATTCACTAATGCTTCCTTACAGATGTCACACTGGTAGACCCATAGCCATAACTGAACTAAATGTTAGATCAAACTGTCAAACACTATTAGTTTACATTTTCGTAGATATCAACGTTGTGTCAATATTTACTTTAACACTTTCTTTGTATTCTGACATTCTGACCCAACGTATTTGTACTATTCGTTTTTGATATTATTTGACAATTGCTCACTTTCCAGTTGTCGTTAATGCGATCATGTATGTCAATTGTCCACCCAATTGTATTTCGTTAATCCTTGTATTATTTCTCAAAATGTTCACATTGTATTTATCTTGTGTAACTTAAATGTATGCTTTGGAAAAAATTCTGATCTTTTATTGTATATCCCTTACTACTACTGGGTACAAAATAAATAGACATAATCTAGCAAGAATCATAGTGTAATTAAAAAACATTATCATCTGACACAATCATACTTTTAAGTCCTGAAAAACCGCTTCACAGATTTTCAAAGAACAAGAACGTCTCACTTCGGCGTCAATCCACGGTAGAAGCGCTTCTTGCAACGGTGTCGGCTGAAGCCAGCCATCTTGTGAGTATGGTAGACGTCTCTCGTTGAAATCCGCCAGGAAAAGTGGCAAGTCCTTGAAGATATGTCGTTCAATGTCTGCTGGTACTTTGAAAGATCCGCTGTTTGTAGCGGCTGCCAACATTGTCGACGTCTTGTAATGTTTAGTAAAGTAGTGACAATAGCATGTGATGAGGTTTTGCAAAATGGGAGAACACTCGACACAAATCCGGAAATAGTTTTCCATACAATCAAATAGACGTTTCAAAGCATTCCAACCGGATGACTGCAGCACTAACGAAGGTGTTGTTTGACGTAAAACATCACTGTCCAATACTTGTCTGTAAGGCGAAGTCGTCACTTCATAGTTCGAAAATAAAACTGCACCGACATTGTTTGGTTTGACAATAACTGTGTCCAAATAAAATGCTGTGAACGTTTGACTATTGTCCATAAAGTATTTGTCCAATATACCGACAACGGATACACTACGTACACTCAACAGGTCTTGAATGGTAAAGTTTATACATGTCACACTACTAACCAGATAAATAGACGCTTTAAAATCACACGAAGATTCTAGTCCTATTACAACGTCGGCTTGGTTGCACAGCTTATACATTTGTCGGATTAACAGTTTCGGCTCCATTTTCCGTTGACTAACCTGCTGCTGCTGAGGTCTAGACGTGGTCGGCTGGAAAGCTGTCTGTGGTTGATAGACGACATGTGGCTGTTTAGATTCATAAGGTTCAAATGTTGGCAGTTGCTGCTGACGATCGACATAGTAGTAATGGACTTGGGTCGTTTCCTGTTGATCTTGTTGTTGTTGTTGATCATAAGTTGGACTTTCTAGATCGGCCAGAATCGCTTCTAAATCCGTGACTGCAGTGCTGCAAGATGCCGCAGGTGCTGGCGAATCGGTACGACATGTTTTTCCAGAAGATGCAACAGACTTTGATCGCTTTCTCTTCATCTTGTTGATCTCCTTGCGAGGTGCGGCAGGCGGTACGGCTGTGTTCACGTCCATTGTAGCACTGGCGGATGATGAAACAGTGGGCGGGAGGTAGTGGGGGGAAGCAGACAACCTTGGCGCAGCAACAAGTCGGCGGTTAATTTGAGATGGCATGTAGTTACCTGTGGGGTCCCAAACCAGTTCTCTACCTCTGTAATCAAACACTTTTCCATGATTTTCAGCCCACCTCAATGAAGAAGTAGGGATGTATTCCCTGTCTGAGCCATAAGGCTTTATTATAAAATGTTTAGATTTATTTGTTCCTCCTGTCAACACCGGTTCGTCTGCACTGGTTTCTACCAGATTAAAGGTTCGCGTTCCGCATTTAAAATTGCCACCTGACTCGTCGTATCGACATATCTGAGAAAGTACACTCGCGTCGTCCGTCAATATACCAGCTCCCACGTTGGACAGCTTGAAACCATATCGCGTAGCGTGTATACCGGCGGGCGGGTTCTGCGAACCTCATGCACTTTGAACAGTTCCGCGGTCCAGCTCGGAAGGTAACCTTTGGAGAAAATAGACGTTTTTTACTTGGATATTCTGACAACGTCATTGACTTTAAACCGCGGTCGCATGTTTTTCCTCGTCAAAAGGGGAATGGGAGCCTTGTTCAACTTGTCGGCTAGATCCCTTTCGTGAGAGCGGTTCACATCGATCGGCTTCATACCAATAGATCGATGTACGCGATTGTTATATGTCGATAACAGTTTAGATAGAAGCCCGTTTGTGGCCCAACGATACGAACTTTGAACACCAAAGGCTTTAAACATCCAATTTTTCAGAGTGCAATTGAAACGTTCCACTACCGAGGCCTTAAGCGAACTGAAAGTGCTGTAATGGTTTATGCCGTGACGTTTCATCAGAGCGGTAAATGTTTTGTTAAAAAATTCTCTTCCATCGTCGGACTGAATATTTCTTGGCAGTTCTGCTGCATTTGCAAATATATCTTCCATACCCTTTGCAACTGTTTTAGCGGTTTTGTCACGTAGCGGTGCGGCGAAACCAAACTTTGATAACACATCGATCCCAGTGAGTATGTACCTGAATCCCGCGTTTAGCCTCGCATACTTTTGCATGTCAACAAGGTCAATATGCCAAAGGTCATTTAAGCTTTTAACATATACATGGCGTCGTGGATAACGTTTCCTCACCTGCCTGTGAAGCTCTTCAACTATTTTCTCTTTAGCACCGTCCGCCATCTTGACGGTAACAAACTCGCCTTGAAAATGAACAATGCCGACTTACAATATGATTTTATACAAACGTAAAAGGTTCACTATTTCGTTAAACTCTCTAGAATGTCCGCTATGACCGGCGTTCTTGGACATGTACAGCAGTCTAAGGCGATTTACCAAAGCGTTTGCATCAGTGTTACTTAATCCACTGCCCGATAGTCCTGGCGTTGCTGGTGCTGCTGTTTTGTGTTTCGGCAGAAACAGACTCTGTATAACAACAGTGTACTTTTTGCCTTTGTTGGCGTTTATCCCGCGTTCCGCTGAGTACATTTGTCTGTGCGCGTTGGTCATGACTAATATCTCTCTGTACGTATTTAAATCAGAAGGAGTAATTTCATCCTTTTTTGGCACTTGCATAAAGAGTAGTTCCATCAGTCCGGGAGTAATTTCAAATCTGTTGTCTTTTATTATAACCTTTGTTCTGGAAAACGAAATTCCGCTGTCATCTATCAATGTGCCACATTATCCATCGGCTCGGACGCCGTACGTAGAATCGAGTTTGTCACGGTAGGCAGGAGATTGGAGTCTTTTAAAATATCTGTCCACCAGACTGGTCTCCGTTTGAGTCGAAGTTTCTACTGTTTTGTTAAGCTCGTCGTCGTCACTACCTTCACCCTCGCTACGTTTATCCGACGTTCCTATCGACTTCATTTCCTTTTTAATTTCCTCCTTGATTGGCGGGAGTGGCATCGATTGTTTAATACTTTCAACTACTGTCTTTTGCAATGGGCTGACCAACGGTTTGGCCGAAGCCTCTAGATACTTTTCAACGTCTTCTACATTCCGTTGTAAAGTCCGGTACTTTTCGCGAACGCTTTTTGTAAGCTTAATAATTTCCCTTTTTACAGCCTCTTCCCTACCGTAGGCATGTGCTTTCTTTACTCGACGTCTTCTTATCTTCTTGCGTCGTCTGTCCATAGTGTTACAGCGTCTAGGTAATACTAGGGCAGATTTTGTACGGATATCTTATTTATATTACTCCGGGGGTTTCTCATGACGTCTCACTTCCAAACTTGGGGCATCACCTGTTACAGCGTCTACGTAATACTAGGGAGGATTGGATATCTTTTTTATATTACTCCGGGGTCTTTTCTTGACGTTTCACCTCCAAACTAGGGGCATCGCCGACGCTCCGTCGCTTTCTCCACCGCCGACGTGTCTGTTGCGTTTCGTCGTGATGCGCCTACTCCATTAACTATCCTGTAGATTCTTTATTTATATCAGTCACGAATGCGTCTAGACCACATCTGTAGCGTCCTTTGTTCAACTCATCGTCTTTGCTAATCACCACGAAGGAATGACGGTCTTTGTTCCAACACTGGATGCAGAGATCTTTAAATTGGTTAAAAGTCATATCGCTATCGCCAACGTGATCGTCGTAGACATTTTTCAAGTTCAACTTGTCTTGTTTAAATAATATTATAAGGTTCGCATTGTCCCGCAGCAGGTGTGTAGGATTGTGCGAGGTAGAAACAATCTATCGATTTGTGTCTGCCCATGGAGAAGTACGCACGCATATGGTCTTGTCGGTCGCAAGCGACGTCGTCAAACACAATTACCGAATTCGGTTTCGCTTCGGAAGGACTTTGTACATCCTTGTTGTTTTCAAACTTATAGTAACCTATTTCAGGGGCTTTACTCATTATTTGCGATAGTATTAGGTATTTGGGCTGGTGTAGCAATTTACTAAATATGTATAAATTTGCGAATCGCAATCCTCGAGCTTCTGTAAGTAGGCTGAACATGAGACATGTTTTACCGCAGTTTGAAGGTCCACAAATGATGCACCTGATTGAGCTCGGCAACAGAGGACCGTGTTTGGAACTGTGTTGCGAACTGTGCTCTATCAGTCTCCCCAAATCGGTATTAATGTCAAACGTTTCGCGCTGTTTTTTAAACTTCATTTCAGCCACGTCACTCGACGACTGGCTACATATATAGTGTCGCACATTTATATGTAGGAGTTCAGTTCCGAGTCAGGCTTTCGTTTATATACATTGGTTGCTCGTGGTTTTAACAATGTTAACAGGACTATTGCCGGATGGTGGAAAGAGGCGCACTGTTCGCCGGCAGAAGCGTAAGGGTGCGAGGCGAAGTACAAGTGGAGGAAAGATCGGTGGGAAACGGTTTCAACATGTGACATTTCGTGATGTGATCAAGCACGCTAGAGCGGCAATCAGGGGACAGGGAATTAGGTCTTCGAAAAGTTTGGAAACAAACGGACGTCGCATGCGGAGTGCAACCATGGCGGTGCTGAAGGCGGTTCGAAAATTTAAAAAAGGCAAGTTGGTGAGGTCTGGTCGCCGTGGTGGACATGAACGGATCCTACCTTTGCCAAATCTGGAGGACTGTTACCACTACTGCCGATTTTCGCGGGGCTAAGCGCGTTGGGCAGTCTCGCTGGCGGTGCTGCTGGAGTGGCAAAAGCAATAAACGAGACTAGGGAAGCCAGAAAGAAATTGGCAGAGTTGCAAAGGCACAACAAGACTATGGAGGCTATTGCATTGCGCTAAGGTAAAGGTTTGCTTTTGAGACCGCACAAGAAAGGGTTGGGTCTGTACATGATGCCGTATACGCAATATGCAAAAAACTGCTAAGCCTTCTGCCCAAAAGGGCATTGTACGATGTGGATCTTGAAAATTTGGCGCGTAAGCTTCGGATACCACATTTTAGGGGTGCCAATTTACCTCAACGACCGTGGCGACAAGAGTCGGTCATTGTTAATTTGGACAATTCCAGTGGACAAGGTACTCATTGGGTTTGTTTTAGAAAACGTAGTAATCTAGTGGACTACTTCGACAGCTACGGTGATTTAAGACCTCCGTGTGAAATTCAACGCTATCTCAAGGGGAATTTTATTTCCCACAACAAGACCGCTTATCAGTTTGTTAATTCCAAAAGTGAAACTTGTGGACAACTTTGTTTAGCGTTTTTATCCATGATGGAATAAAAGTACAAAAGGTGTATTGCGTTTCATTTTTTTGTCAGTCATGTCTTTGACGTTTACCTTTACGGGCACAGAGTCCACTCTGTCAGCTGACTTTTTCCCAGCTCTGGAACTGGCCAGTGACTCGACTTGGGAAATAGGCTTGCTGAACTTTGAATCTTTCAACTCTATTCCAAACGTAGAGGTTGGCAATAACGTGTTTCACTTTAACAACGGTCTGAAAATAGTCATACCGACAGGTTCGTATGAGGTTGTGGATATTGCAGACTATTTACAGAAGATGCTGTGGAAGGCGGACAAGAAGCTACATATCGAGTTGACTCCGAACAACAACACTTTGCACACCGATATCAAATGCAACTTTCCAGTAGACCTAACACCCGATGATTCTGTCGGTCGCCTGATGGGATTTAAACCCGTCAAGCTGGAAGCGGGCCAGGAACTAGGTACCGCGGGGGTTACTGACATATTCAAGGTGAATTCAATTCTATTTAACTGCAACATCGTTACAGGCTCGTATATAAACAGGCAACCTGCACACACTGTTTACCAGTTTTATCCAAGTGTCGGTCCAGGGTTCAAGTTGATCGAAGAGCCTTCACCTGTGGTTTATCTTCCAATTACCTAGAACACTATAGACAATATCACGCTAAAGATCGTGGATCAAGACGGACGTTTGGTGAATTTTCGTGGCGAACGAATAACTGTGCGGTTACATTTGAGGCGTCGACCTTAGAATGGGTTTTGTGTACGGCGCACGAAGGACAGCAGTGGTGTGCTCAGGACCTGCCTATTTATTGACAGACACCAAGTCGCGTGTCAGTAGTAGTCGTCAGTCTGCCAGGCGATTAACAACAAGAAACAAGAGGTTTTTACGCTCTCTCGGCTTTACCGTGCTGCAATAATGAACGTTCAAGATATCCTGTTGAGTACTCCCTTTGATTCTAGCATGTCATGTTGCGTGGCACTCGCATCTACCCTATGCCAGTATGACACTCAACAACAGTGATGAAATACGAATTCCAATACAACAGCAAGATATTTGTGTTATTCCCTCTATGAGCTACCTGTACGTCGAGGGTAAACTTTTAAAACAAGACGGCTCGGCTGCACCAACCAGAACCAAATTTGTCAACAACGCTTTTGCTCAATTATTTGACGAGATACGCTATGAAATCAATGGTATCGAAGTGGATCGTGTCAGGAATCCCGGGATCGCTACTACAATCAAGGGATACACGTCTTTTGACGATGACACGCTCAAGTACATGAACAACTCTGGGTGAGTAAGTTCTTCTGACAAAATAAACTCGTCACTCGACGCGGTCGACAACAATGGAAATTTCAGTTTTTGTGTACACTTAGGAAGTCTTCTCGGGTTTGCCGAAGACTACACAAAGATGGTTGTCAACGCACGCCACGAGTTGGTTCTCATTAGGTCGGCCAATGATAAGAATGCTGTTCACTGGACGCCCGGGGCGGCTGTTGGGGAGTCCAAGACACGAACGTTGAGGATATTACAGTCAAGCTGCAAAAGCTCTGTTGGCGTATACCGTACGTTACTCTGAGCGATGAACAAAGGGTTGCGTTGCTTAAACAGCTCAGTCGCGGCACTAGTATCCCGGTTGAGTACAGGAGTTGGGAATTGTACGAGTATCCTGCGCTTCCTAAGGCCAGCAAGCAGTCGTGGACCGTTAAAACCGCCTCTCAACTGGAGAAACCGCGATACGTCATTGTCGCTTTTCAAACCGGCAAGAAGAACAACATGAAGGCTAATGCTTCTCATTTTGACCACTGCAAGTTGACCAATATGAAACTTCATCTCAATTTAATCAGCTATCCTTACGATGATCTCAAGTTGGATTCCACCAACAACCATTTTGCATTACTCTACGACATGTACTCTAGATTTCAAGAGTCTTATTATGGTACTGCGCCACGACCCTTGTTCACAAAGGATACGTTTAAGAATCACGCTCCGATAATCGTTATCGATTGCTCTAAACAAAATGAATCGATCAAGTCAGCACCTGCAGACATACGTTTAGAGTTTGAGACGTCAGAAGACTTTCCCGACAATACTTCTGCCTAATGTCTCATTATTCATGACAGGGCGTTCTCCTACAACCCGTCAAACAGTTTGGTCAGGCTCAACAAGTAAGGTCCGCCCACTCCGTCGCCTATTTAAGGGGGCTCGGCTGCCTTGTCGGTCGTCATTCTCTCTCTAGTGCTCCGTCACACCGCTCCGCCGCCATGATCAAAAAAGCTGTGATTGATTTTAGCGCTTTTGTAAGCAAGAAGACTAACGAAGTTGTGATTAAAGAGTTGACCGTGGTGGACGTTGTGACGGGATCTGCTCAGCATTGGATTTTCAAACCGCCAAAGGATACACCTCATTTTTGGTCAGGTACTTGCACCGCAGATCGCCATAACGAATGGCTGAGCAAACATTATCACGGTCTGGACTTTTGGTATGGCTTCAGCGATTATGAGGACCTGCTAAACGGGCTGAACCAGGTTTGTTCAGATATGCAAGTGCTATATGCTCCGGATCTAGAGAAGGCTAGAGTTTTGGAAAAACTGTTTAATGCCAGACGATTAGTCTTTAGTCTAGAGGCACTCGGTTGCCCTCCACTAGAAAGAGCACTTTTTCCAGAGTTAGAACTCATAAGCGATGGAGATGAAGACGGAGCTGGGCGGGATGAAGTGGATTGCGCAAGGGAGGACTTGCCCAAACAGTGTCTCTACCATCTGCTGTACTCGCCAGGATTCGTGTGCACTTTCGACAACGCACAACGTCTTGCTAAATGGTGTGCTGACAACCTCGATCTTCTAGACATAAATGAACCTGCTGCAAGAGCGAATACCTTTGTCAACTGGAAACAAGCGTCGCCCACTGTCAAAGAACTTGCAGATGCCGGTTTCGTACGCGTGCATTCTACAAACGATGGCACCAAATGTGTTTACTGCAGTGTCATTTTGTGCAGGTGGGAGGAAAGTGACGATCCCTTCGCGTCTGCAATTAGACCTTCACGTGACTAGACCGTGCCTACAATTCACCTTACTGCAAGTTTGTTCGATTCAACATGCAGCTGAAGAGGGATCAAAAGGACAAAAAGGATAACAAATGTAAACCCATGTGTTGCAGGGAAGACGTACCTGAAGACGATTTTTACTTGCGCTACGGAAATACTCCTGACATTACTGCATCGGATTTGGCCGAGTGTTGTCGTGCATAATCATGTCTCAGTTTTACAGGAATATGAAAAGAGTATCTTTTCACGATCCACTTGTCAC
Organism: Allygus modestus; assembly: GCA_963675035.1. Classification (NCBI taxonomy): domain Eukaryota; kingdom Metazoa; phylum Arthropoda; class Insecta; order Hemiptera; family Cicadellidae; genus Allygus; species Allygus modestus. The sequence goes on from OY776112.1 coordinate 101,792,953, forward strand.
TGCTTCACTTAACCTGCCAGAGGAAGATAGAAAATCAACCCTCATCGCTGACCGGGAACAATTTCGACTGACTATTTGGAAGTCCGAAGCATTACTCGCAGATGTTCTTCAAAGTAGAATTAATCATATACTTACTTGTACACTTTCTGATCACACTTCTTGTTCAATAAAAAAAGTATAATATTTATTTTTCTCTTATTATTTACCCACCGCAACGGAGCTGCACCAGAGCAGCCGCACTGCCGGAGCCGCCGCACCGCTGCACCGGCAAGGCCAACCGCCGACGCTGCTGCAAGTCGCTAAAACTGCGAGCACTTTCACTACTTTCTCGAGCGTAGCGGAATATATCTACATTTTAGAAAATTAGGTCAAATTAAGTACACAGAAGAGAATAAAAAGCCTGTGCAGGATTAAATTAAGTGCAAAAAAACTTTAAAAAACATTCAAATGTCAAAACAGCCTTCATGGTATTCAGTATTTTGTTTATATTTTAATTTGAACAGAGTTTTTTATATTATTGAGACATGAGTTTCAACCTGTTGCAGGTATATGATTTTCGTTCGACGGCTACAAACAGTATACAAGATGGAGCCGGCCGGCAGCAGAGGCGTCTGGGCTCTGGACGACTACCAGTTCATCCCCTTCATCTGGGGCAGCTCACAGCTCATTGGTGACTTTTTTATGACTACAAATTTTACAACTTGTGTGGCCAACCAATTCAGCAATAATAAAATTACCTTGGTTAATATAAACAAAGAAATATGAAACATCAGCCAAAAAGTGACGACCAGAGCGCGAATCACCGGCTGTAAATGACGACTGATTGTATGATCTTGGCCGAACCATGTAATAATGGCTGAAGAACCAGCCCACGTAATATCGTTTGTAAATGTCAACTGGTATTTGTTATTGGCCGTAAATAATAACCAGTTTGTGTCATGTCATCATATATTGAGTAATATGCCCAGTAGATGAGGTGACATTTTAGGGAAGTGCTTGAATTCATTTGTTTCAAAGTTGACAGTAGAGTTGAAAAGTTTAATGGCTGAGAAATACGCCCCTTGCTCATACAAGGCAAGTTGATGGAGCGGATGCTGCATATGATTTATTCTAAGGCATATTGACAAGGCTGTTGATAACATTTTATTGCTGTTGGATGCAAGAAGGGGAAAAGTCTCAAATATAGAAGCTAGGAGGGTCAAAATTTTATAGTAAATTAAATATTACTTACAAGAAGCTCTGTACTTCCAAACAAATATTACTCTTAATGATTTTTGTTTGCTGCAAGAGTTGTCGTTTGCTCTGACAGCGAACTTCTGAAAGCTTTCAGTGCCCGCACACTGTCTAAACTACGGGAAGCATGTTTGACACGAAGGTGTGGTTGCTGCCAAGTAAAACGTCTAGACTTGACAGCGAACTTCTGAAAGCTTTCAGTGCCCGCACACTGTCTAAACTACGGGAAGCATGTTTGACACGAAGGTGTGGTTGCTGCCAAGCAAAACGCCTAGACTTGATACGAGCGCAACACACACTCGCTCAGGGAGGGATTTTATCGAGATGTGAGCATCAGTGCTCATTGAGTTTCAGTTGATTTTCGATTGACCGGCCTCGGATGTTTTTTATCAGATTTTATTAGATCAATATTTTTTCTCATCATGCATGATCTTAAGTCAGCAGAAGGTCATCGCCCAAAAATTAATGTTTGATAATATTTTCATCAATACGTTCACTTCTGAACAGTAAAACCGAGCTTTCGCCAGGAGCTGCAGACTATACTTTAAAAGAACCTTACTGCGTATTCAAGTTTGACAACTTAGTTTCCTCAGAGCTACAAAGATAGCAGAACTATCACATCATCAAAACTTGATTCAGTAGTGCTGCCCCTGTCGGATTATTTTAAAACTGCGAAAAACATGTATCTAAACTGAGGATGATTCTGGGTATCGATTTTAATACATCTTAGCCAAAGTGAGTTATAGAGTGTGGTCAGCGTAGTCAGCTGCTGGAGGTTAGGACTCCGCTTTTCATTCTTACATGACTCTGTCGGAGACAGAGTGTATGAATGTTGACGTTCAGAGCCCGATTTAGAAGCTGCAGGCCACTAGGCGCAACCAGTGGTGGGGGCCCTTACTGCCCAGGGTGACTTTTTTCTGTTGCTTGTTTGGGGCTTTTGCATATGCTTTTCTTGTGGTGCGGGCCTCTAGGTGCATATGTAGCCTATGCTTAAATCCGGCCCTGATAGCATTAGATGTATGTGCAAATGCTGGAATAGTTCCCTCATGGAAACCCAACTAATTCATTCGGATTAGTAAACAAATCCCTAAAATTGTAAAATCCCTTACTGTTTATATTAGTTAAAGTAAATTTAATAATGTCAGTGGAATAAAGATGTTTATTTGTTTATTTACTTATTATTAATACTTGATTCTGTAACCCTTACCTTTATTTATTAATTACTTATTATTTTTTAATTCTTATCTCAAACAAAAAATCAATGATATTCAATTAATCTATCTCAGGGTTCAGATTAATTTATCTCAGGGTTCATTGATTCATTAATTACTAATTCAGCCGGCAAAACATGATATTCTTAACGACAGGGTAGACCCATGTTGAATCTTATCAACATGTAAAATCCTATAGGTTCGTGTGGAGCTTGGTGGAAAGTAGGCCTTGATAATAAAAAAGTAGATAATTCTGATTATACATCTATTTATTTCTAAACAACATCTTAACTTAACAAAGGTTGTAAAAAAGTTCAATTAGTCCTTAAATCCAGATAAAACTAATACACCCTAATCACATCAAACAATTTAATAACTATCTTGTACCTGTGAATTTATATGTGAAACAAAATAATGTCACTGAGAATAAAACAATTTATTTATAAAAGTTCTCGTAGAATATTGTTTATTTTTACTGTTGTTTAAGTTCCATTAAATATTATGCCGTTGTCTAGATGAAATTTGTTTTCAGTTAGATATTTACTAACTGGATTTTGATTATAGTCCTTTTAGTAGAGATAGGCTATGCCTCCTGTATTAATCAGCCCTAGCATAGTCATGATCGAGCCCTAGCCTCTACCGATTTCAGTGTTCAGAATAGGTTATACCTATTTTAAGTTCCAAATAGTTTCAGTTAATACAACGAGCTAGGCTAGGCTATGTCTTTTTACAACCTAGCATAGGTTATCCCCAGCCCTAGGTTTCAAATAATTTAAGTGAATTTATCCGAAATATCAACGATAAATCATTTGGATTAAGTTAAATACTTATCAATTCGATGTTTTTTCCACAAGGCCTAGTCACTATTTACACTGTCACAGTCAAATACACCGTTCACAAATGCCCTTTTTAACGGATTACACAACACTCCGGAGACGCCATTTTAGCGTCTAACAGCGTCATTTTAGAGACTCACAATACTTGTAACAGGACCGACACGCACCGTGGAAAATATAGAAAGACCAAGAATTGCGCGTTCTCGTTCTATTTATGTGAGCCGATGACTCATTTTCGCCAAGCATTCCTATTGGCTGTCGAGGTTACGCCACCAGATTTTGGGCCAAATGCGCCGCGTTGATGCGCAGTAAACATCGTCCAAAATGGCTAAAATCTCGTTTGTTAAATCCACATATTTACTTATTAAAAGATCGACTTTTCTATTTTCTAACCAAATTTGATAATTTTCTCAGGCCTGCTAGGGAATCTCATATGGTTTATTCCTATGTAGGTTTAATTTCGATCGGACGCTTAGTTTCAAGGATATTCCCGTTTTACTAAGCAGTTAGGTATTGCACAATAGTTAAAACTGTTAAAAATTGACTTTTTTATTTCTTGATAGAATTTTATCGTTTTTTCATACAAGTTAGAGAATTTCATATAGTTTGTTCCTGTATGATTTTTATTTCAGTTGGACTCATAATTTTTAAGATATTTCATTTTTACTAACTCAAAAGTTTGTGACATGACATTTCATCATTTATTGTTATTAAAATGTATTTAATTTAGCAATGAACTGAGTCACCCGTCTCAATTCTGGCCCAAGAAATAGTCAGTAACTCCTCTTACAGCCCTTCAAGCTTGAAAAGATATTGCGCAAAGCCACGAAGCAGGAGTTGGTCGCGCGTGCAGAGGGGAGGTGGCAGGGAGTACACTCAAGCGGTGGTGGGGATTACTCACTGTCTCGCCGCCTCACCGCAACAGTGGTCTGTGTCTCCACATCTCCAGTGCCACTTCCACTATCAGTGCTTCCGCGCCCCGCGCCATTGCGTAATGCATCATTGATTCAACTTCAAAGTCTTACTCTTCCTCTGGAAGACCTTTATGAGGTTAAGCGCGTGAAGTTGTGTACAACGTGTACGAACATTTAAAAGAGCAGCAGAAAGAGCTGTACAACATTGCTGAAGCAGGAAGTAGCACTAACATTTAAACACAATTAAATTAATGTCAGTTTTTATCCAGAATACTTTGATATTTTACTACCTGTTATTAGTCTGTCAAAAATGTTGAGCTTAAAATATAATGAAATATTGTTCATTTGTTCATTAGCTATGAAATATGTTTAGTCTTTTCAAAATTGCTCTTTAAAACTTTAGCCTATAGTGAAAACGCTAATTCTCAATTGCATGTAATAAAATGGAAAATCTGCCATGCACAATTTAAAGGTATTACTGTAATAATTACCAACATATTGTGTATTAAAATATTCATTAGAACTTTTTAAATTCAGAAAGTGTCTTTTTACAAAATACTTTTTGTCTATATCCAAAATAGCCCAAAAAGGATTATCAATGGTTAAGTTTAAACTTTGTTGATAGTTTAGTTTTGGATATTGAATCAGATCCAAAGGAACACATGGTAACAAAATTATAAAAAATAATGATTAAAAGCAACAAAAAAAACAGTTATTTTGCTAATTGAACACTTATTACTGAGTAAATTTAGGATATCGTATTTTTTCATCATCCTTGGGCTAAGCGAAATCTATTTAAACCAACCTGGTCGCTCTACGTTCATTAGTTTACTCTGAATAGGTGGTACAAAATCCTTATACAAGGGGGATGATGAAAAATTGTAAAAAAACTTTGCTACTACACGCTCTTGTTATACAGGACTAGCTGGGCTGGGTTTCCAAAATTACAAAAAGTCAGTACTGTATTTCATTATGAAGATAAACTTGAGGAAAAATAAATGTTTCACAACATATTTAGATCTTTGCTTTACAGCACATTAAAATACAGTATTATGCAATCTTATGCATCTATACATTAAAACGGGCATCATCATGAAAAGAGTAAACATGTTGAAACGGAAATATTGCGACACCGTACAGTGATATTTATGATCATTTGGCAAATAACACCATCAAAATTGATATAATATTTTTCAAATTCATTCAAGGCAACGATAGTGGTAATTGCTTGGAGAGGGGAAGCAGCTAGATGCGCCTCCCCCCCACGACTATTCCTCAGCCCTCCCTACCCTTCTCCCCACCTGCACGGACCCAGCCGGCAAGTGGCTCTTTAGTATAGTCAGCAACTCGACACTCATTTCTTACACTGTCGCAGTTCACAATATGACACTTGCAATAGTATTAATTTAGACATTTTGAAAGTTATCTACAAATTACAGTCTTGTCTCTTTGGAAATTTCACTTCTTAGTTTGTTGTATTTATGCTTAGTTGAAAAATCCCAGTTGTGTGTCACTGAAGGCTGAAGGCTGGTATGTCAGGCTGAATGTTATGTTTTAATACACAACTCTTCCTGATTTTGTTTAATGTGCTTTTTTTCTTGTTTCAGACCACCCTAGAATAGAACCACGATCTTTTATTCAGCCGGATATTGTCAACACATTTGCAAAGGAATACATGTTTCTTGGCTGCATAAAGTACATTAATGAGGTTGGTAACTCTAAATGTAAATTTTAATATTTCTGTTACTTACTCCTTAAACCGTTCTAGTCCCAAGCCTGTGGATGGAGTCGTCAAATATGTGTTGTTTTGTTACTTTTTAATATTTTGAACTCCTGAACATTTAAAATTATGAAAAACGTTCTTCCGGTGGACACGCAGTAAGTTAAGGATAGTTTAAAAGTAGCAAAACACCTGATCAGATAAATATCTCACATATCTTCCCCCATTCCATCAGATAAAGATTAGCTCTGACCCGTGATGTCCACGATTTGCTTAAGGTCCACCTCCCCTTCAACTCTGCAACAGTCTGACTCGCTATAGACAATAGACAAATCCTTTATTTTTGCCAATTATTTTACAAGTTCTACATTCCAGGAGCTCATAGAGCTCGTGTGGAAATTACAATGTAAACTAAAAAAATATTATTACTGTTGTTGCAGTCCTTCTGACTTCATATGTGGGTACCGCTCAGCTACTGATCAGACTGGGTGGTATTACAGCCTACACGCCGGACAAGTTAGCCCAGTTTAGTTTTTGCCTATCAGGACACCAGGTGTCAAAACCAGACCACATCGGAGCTCATACTGTTATAATTATACAGTAACTAGCTGGCCCGACAGACGTTGTTCCGTCCTAATGTCATTGAACTTGTTTAATGTCAAAAGCTCGTTCATCTTCAAGATGAGCTCGTTCACTTCACTCACTCGCTTATTTTTATATAGGCCTAGAGCTAACTTTAGCATCGAAAAAAGAGCCCATTCAAGTTAAGTTACCATTCAAGTAGATTTGTTATTTCCATAATGAACTTATGTTTATGCCTTTCAAGTATGGTTAGATATAATCCTTATAACAGCTGTTTGGTGTAACTAACTAACATACTAACCCGATTTTGTTTTCTTTAAATTAACTATGTTTGTTGGTAGGAGATTCAAAAACCGATCGGCTCGAAGGATTAAGAAGTTGACTGTGGCATATTTTATTTGGGGCTTTAACAGTGACGAAAGCTATGCAGTAAATACATAAACTTATTTTATCCAATAAAATTGTCATCACTGTGTCCAAATCCGTTCATGCTATACTGAAATTGTTTTTATAAATACATACTTTAGCTTGAGAAATATTTAAATATGTCCTGTGGTTCATCATATAGACATTTTTTATGTTTTTGAAAGTGAGGGGCTAACATACTGAAGGGGAATTTATAACATTTTTCTTTGGGGAAGTTAAATGTCAATTCTACAGTTAGTGGATTAGGCATTTTATGGAGAAGAGAACAAGTCTCCAGTCTTATCAGTGCAGTTAAGGCAGATTTTATGAACTACGTTTGCAAACTTGATTGTTCGAAAGATTCAACAAATTATTTGCTCAATCAATCCATCTAGATAGCATTTTATCAATTTAAAATTATATTTTTATCATAACATTCTTTTAACACATTCGGTGCTAAGGAAAAATTAATAACCTTATCCTATACCTGAAAAATTATAATGCTTAAAAGCTTAAATTCTGGTTCTATTAGTCGAGATTCGAGGAGAAAAATGAATTCCCAGGTGTTTTTCCAAGGAAATGGCAGTCTGAAATCCATGGGTCAATAGTGACCTGGGCGCCACCAGGTGGTTTGCTCCGTGGTGACGTGCAGTGCCGGGTGCCGCGCCATTGCGCTGTGTCGGTCGAGTCGTCATACCGAACTGGGGAGGCTGGCTGGTTTTGCAAACTGATAGTCGACTAAACATTTATTTGCACCCCTATCAATGTTGGTCGCATAGACCTATACCGTCTCTATCGGTTGGTTTTCAAAAAAGACGCCCGCACAAATGAGAAATTTGTAAAAACCCGCCAAGAATAGCGCTCCCGATACTCAAACTTGCCGATTACGTAATAGACATTCCGTCGCGTGGTTATGATTTAGGTGGGGGTTTGTCAAAGCGTAACAACAGGCCCGACTCCACCCGCCATTCCAACATACATTGTCTGCCCCAAACCATTAAAAATAGAAACCAAGGTCACTGGGGAAAGTCAACATTATCGACACGTATGGCCACAAACTTTCAATGTAAAACATCCAGTAGCTGGCTCACAATAATACAAGCAATAGTAAAGCGCTCCGCGGGTCTACATTGACCCGGCCGCCACTGTGTGTTTCCCGCCGCGGGTCCATGGTTACCCGACCGCACGCAATATGTTAATTGATGACACATACAGGACAAACTCAACAATCATATAGAACAGCAGTTTCCTGCGACACTGGATGCGCAAGAAAACTACCATTTGCACTTTTGGACATTGCTTCCATATTTTCCTTTCTAACTAATATTTCAGTGGCGATCAGTTGCATGGAGGAGACCACACTATTAGAGATTCTGTTTGAAAACGATTTGAGATCCTGTCAAAAGTGGTTGTAAGATCTCAGAAAGTAGCTTTTAAATCTTGATGGTTATCAAAGCTACCACATATTTGATTTGTTTAAGAATAAATAGCACATAGAGTTGAAAGACTAGTATAGAACTCAAACTGCTCATTACTTATGTTATTGTTATTATAAAAAGGCAAAACTATTCAAAATACACTTTTGGGTATTTGAAACTGGTATTAAAGATAGACTACCTGGAATATTTGAGTAAATCTGGGAAGACCCCAAGGCTATGACTGATAGATATTAAAAACATACTTTATGTGAGGTGAGATCTCTCTGGACACATGTGTTGCTAGAAACATTGGGATATTGTCCCACCCAGAAGAGTACTTGTTCTTTAAAAGACGTAATGTCTCTAGAATTTCAGACTCTTAACTGGAGCCAGGAAAAGAGAACCACTGACACCACAGTGATATGCATTTACATAATCAAGGCTAACCACCAAATTGTATGTTTTTTTAAGTTGAATCTAATGGTGAAAACAAAAATTTGTCTTTTCAATAGAAATATATTATATGTAACAGATTCAAAAACCCATTTTCAAAAATACCCCTTTGGATGGATCGATCCGTCTGGATTTGAACTTAAAAAGTCTTAAATGTTGCTTTAGATGTTTGTACCAAATTTCATCAAAATCGGACCTTTTTTTCGAGAGTTATAGCACCCACGGACACATATACATCGGACACATATACATACATACATATATATATATATATATATATATATATATATATATATATATATATATATATATATATATATATTAGAGATGTACGAGTACTCGAAATTTTGAGTTCGAGCCGAGTTCGGCACTGAAACTCGAGGTTTTACTGAAACTCGAAAGTTTCGAGCGAGTTTACTCCCTCCGTTTATCCGTGCTACCGAGGATCGTCCGTAGCCGCGTGTCGTCTGTAAATTCAAATTGAGTGTGAACGCATTTGAGGTGTAAAGAGTTGTGATGTGGATTTTAGTGTTTTATTAATAAATAAGTAAGTTGTGGCTTATAAATTTGTGTTACTCTTTACACTATAATGAAGGATTTACCAGGACCTTCAGATTGAGTTGTATGACCACTGTCTGTATAGTCCACTTTTAGGTTAACCTAACTTTGTCATTTTTTAAAGTAAAATATCAAAAACATACCCGTAATGAAATCTAATAGGTAAGCATAAGAAGTTTGTGCTTTTTTTTGTTCCATAATAATTGAAATTGAGTCAATCCATTAATTTTAGGCTCAACTGTCCTTTGGAATTGAGCTGTTTTTTAAGACAAGTGATTTGTTTTGGACTTTTTAAGTTTCATTAATGATTTTTTTAATAATTGCTAATATTTTAAAACTCTATTAAAGACATGGTTTCAATTTCATCAATTGATTTGCCAGGCACTTTCAAACATAACATCATGTTGTTACTGATTGTTCTTATTAGGACTATTAGTGTTAAATTTAATGCTAAGATATGTAAATGATTAAATACATTTTGTGTGGTAAGTAAGTAGGCTAATGTTTTACCATGTAATAGGCCTTTTAAATATTAAAATAAAGTTTATTTTAACTTATAGGCCTAAATGTAATTTTATATTCTACATTCGTTGAAAGATGAAGCTTAGGCCTAAACATAATATACAAAAAATAGGATAAATAAATACCCCCGTAGCAGCAAACCTGCGTACTCAGCAAATTTCCAATGCATATATATGTATCTTAATATCACATAAAGCCATATACCAAGTTTCATCAATATACATTCATAAATAAACGATTTATGACATTTTAATTATTCTCCATAAGAATAACATGGCAGCTGAGTATGCAGGTTTGCTGAAGCAAGGAAGACAAAAAATAGGGTTTTATACAAATATCAATATAACTTATGTAGGTAAAGCCACATACCAAATTTCATTAATTTATTTTCATAATGAAGGCAGATAACACGTTACTTATTCTCCATAAGAATAACATGGGGCTGAGTACGCAGGTTTGCTGCTACGGGAGCTTTGGGTAAAAAATTGTTTTTTTGAGCAAATATCAATGGTCCACAACCAGATGAAGCCGTATACCAGGTTTCGTCAGTATACGTTCATAAATAACCGAGATATAAAATTTTTATTTTCCTCCATAAGAATAACATTAAGACAACGTACTGTGTTTAGCACTTTCAATATCTCGGTAACCAATTGGCGTAGAGAAATGATCAAAATACCAAATTGTGTGTTTTTTAAGCTGAATCCAATGGAAAAAACTAAAATTTGACTATTTCCAAAATTATATGTAAAAAGTTCAAAAAACCCATTTTTGGGGTACAAAACCCCCCCAAAATACCCCTTCGGATAAAGCGATCTGGCTGGTTTTCGAACTTAAAGTCATAAATGTTGCTTTACACGTTTATACCAAATTTCATCAAAATCGGATAATTTTTACGAGAGTTATCGTGCTCACAGACACATATATATATATATATATATATATATATATATATATACAGTTTCGAACGAATGGTGTTTTTGGGGTCTGGGGACCTCAAAACGAAAAGTTGTCATGGTCCCGGGCCTAGGTCTTACCATGCCGACTACGGTAATAGCTTCTTCCCTATAGGGGAAATTCGCTAAAACTGAGATTATTTTTTAATGAAACTGTTAATTAATACCATATAGGCTATAACAACCTTAATCCCAACAGATTAAAGTATTTTATCTTCATGGCAAAATGTTATGCAATTACTTTGGTATGATTTTGTGATGAACTTTCTGGGGGGTCGAAAATGTTTCGGACCGTCAGGCGAATCCGAAATCCCAGGAAATTCGTCACGGTCTGTCGAAGTCCCAGGAAACGCTCAGCTCGGCTGCTGGGATATTTCCAGGGGGCGAAGTTTGAATGTAACAGTGGTTATACGATTTATAAAATCAGAGAGCTCAGTTATGTCAACTCGGTTGCCGGTCAACTCAGAGTTGCCTCATCCTTGCCCACAGAAAAATTGGTTGGGGCCTAGAATTTTGAATCAACCTCCCCGGGGGTTTACTTAAAATTCAAACTCCTCAAGATGAGATAAGGTAATTTAATTTTTTAAAAAAATGGAAAGAATTTAGAATTTAGAAAAAAGGAAATTTACAAGCAATCAATAAAAATTAATTTAAGTTTAGACAGTAACCTCTCGGGATCGACTCGTTGCTGCCGCTATCACTGGACTGGGCGCTCTACTAGGGCTTAGTACGGGCCTAGCAGAGAATTCCAAGGAAACCCTCAGTACCAGAAAAACTTCTCACAGGAGCAGGGTTACCCTACGCTCCGGTTAGGCTTGCAGGTTACAACCAGTGTTCACCTGCCTATACTTCGATTAGACTCGCAGGTTACAACCGGTGGTCACCTGTCTAACTGCAGGAAAACGAGGTTACTCTCAAAGAAAGAAAAAGTTATAAAAATGCCTCACAGGCTGATTTTAATTTGTTTGCTACTAAAATGAAGTTAATGGATAAAAGTTGACACCGTGATAATAATCTTTATTACCCAGTTACTATCAACGTGTCGGGACGCTAGGCTATCTTATGTTAAATTACCACTTTACTGGCAAAAGTTAATAATCGATCCTAAATATACTAATCGTAAGAATCGTAGACGTACCTTTATAACAAAAAGCAGTCGTTAGAACGAACTTTACACTTGTCACGCACTTTACAAAACTTCCCTGAGAAAATCGTAGTCAGAACGCATAAGCTATCACTATGACGGTCTCTTCGAGAGTCACGCTATTTCTCCACGAGGAGCAATCCTTCCGCCTCGATGAATCACAACAGCTGATCGGCCAAGGGCCAGTTAAACTCAAAAATCAAGGGCATATCCGGCAACCTTCTTCTTCACCAGCCAAAAGTAATTCCGAGAGAGAAAGAAGAACCCACCTCGTCATCTGTCAACTGTCAAACTAAATCACGGTCGATGAGGTGCGAGGTTATGTCGGATTGTTGTGGTTCGGTCAACGAGTAAATAATCGTTTATTTTCCATCGAAGTGGTGAATCTTATTAAAAGTGTTGTCGTTTATTTATCCCCGGTTACATGCTTCACATGTAATTCCGTCACCTTAGAGGGTCCCTAGGCTACTCACAGTTGAAAGTTGGTTTACCAAATCTAGGCTAAGGTAGGCCTAGGCTAAGGTTATTGGGATGCGGTCAAACGACGCTGCAGGTAGGCCTCACAATGTGCTAAACTTTACCCCTCTACACATTTAGCACATTACACCCCTTTCGCACTTCGGAGCGAAAAAAAAATAAAAAAAAGAGTCTCTTCCTCGGGGAAAAACAAAAATAAAAACATTTGTCGACCGCCTCAACTGCAGAAAGGCAGTTTGCAAAATGCGGTATCAAAGAAAAATCGGATGTCGCTTCAACTGCAAACAGGCAGTTTACAAAAAGCGTTGCTGAAAAACGATGGTCGCTTCAACTGCAACGAGGCAGTTTATAAAAATAGTGCTGAAAGCAAAACTGTCGTCGCTTCAACTGCAGACGGGGCAGTTTACTGAAAGCGGTCTAACTTGGGATCAACTGCTTGGCAGTTTATCGCTGTTGGCGGCGCGGACGGTTGCGTTGTGACTGCTGGTGGCGCTGCCACTGCTGGCGGCGGAGTTCAAGGAGTCGCAATATCTGATTGGGCCGCACTCTGATGAAATCGTTGCCACCAACGAAGATCCGCCACCGTTTGTTCTTCCGCTGCTCCGTCGTCATCCGGTCGTCGGTGGTCGGGAGATCTACGACGGTTGGCGTGGTCGTTCGGCTGTCGCTCGTCCCGTCTCGGCTGCGGGCCTCGTGTTCGCTCCTCCCGTGCTGGTCGTTGGTCCCGTCGTCGGTCTCCCTGCGCTGGACGCTGGACTCGCCGTTGGCCCTCAAATGCCGGTCGTCGATCTCGGTGTCGGTCCTCCGGTGCCGGTCGCCAGTCTCGTCGCCGGTCCTCGCGCACTGGTCGCTGGTCCCGTCGCCTCCGTCTCGCACAGGCTGACGGCCTCGTCGGCGATCCGGTTGAACGTCTCGCCGCGGTTCCAGCTGTCCAGGGCGCTGGTAGCGGCCCCGCCCATCGTAGTCCCGTCGACGTCGGTGGTCAACAACTCTGTCGGGTCGATCTGCAGGTCGTTGTGGCTGTTGCTGCCTCACCGCCCTAGGCAGCGGTTGACGGTCCACAGCCCTCGCCGCAGCGGAAGCATCCCGACTCCTAGCCGGCGGTTGTGCATCCACAGCCCTAGGAAGGTTTCGGACGAGCACCACCCTGTTCGGTGGTTGAGCATTCACCACCCTTTTTGGCGGTTGTGTGTCCACTGCTCTGGCCTGGTGAGGTTGAGGTTGCGCAACGGGGACCGGCGCCACCTGCGGAGGGGTCATCCGAACGTCTTCGTCGGTCAGGGGCTTCAGAGTGCCAGAAGCACATGAGAAAGGTCCCGACATCTCGGTCTCTGCCGCGTCAGCGACGTTTAATTGTATGAGGTTCAAGTCGTAAACACACTTCATACCTAAAACAACGTCCGTTGTAAGTCCGGGAACAAAGTAAACTCCCAGAATAAGGGGTTCACCCAGGATTGAAGCGGGCAGGTGGTACTTCCCTCGAATTCGGCAGCGAGTGCCATCGACCATCCTAAGTTCCGCGTTTGACTCCTCGGATTTAACACAACACTCTACTAGGTATTGCGCCACCTCGTCCCCAATGAGGTTTACTACGGCCCCCGTGTCCAACAAGGCTCTGAAATTTCGGTCGAGCAGTCTGACGTCGATGAAGGGTCGAATGTCGGGCAGGTCAGACTCCTCGCTAGCTCCACTGACGAAGGTGCTCACGCGTCGGAGCCACTCCGACCACTCTTCGGAGGTTGTGCGGCACGCTGGGGGCTCAGGTGACCTCCGGACACCTGAGTCCGGTTGGCGTTTCCTGAACGGCAGTCACAACGAGTGGTTGCTACACCTTCCCGTTTGCAATTGAAACACCTCATCACCTTCGGGAGCCGGCAATGGCGATAAAGGTGTCCCTCCGCATTGCAGTTCCAGCATATCATCGGCTTGGCCCGAGAAGACCAGGCTTCAGGTGAAGCAGAGCGCCGTGCTGGATTGCGAGGACTGGGAGATCGGTCCTGCCTCTGCGGTTGATTGGCCCAACGATCAAAAGTGACTCGTTTGTCATGGCCTCGCTCGTTCAGTTTCGTTCTAGAGTGGTTGGTTTGGGTCGGTTGAGGGACCGGCATTGGTTGCGGTTGCACAGTCTCCGGCAACAAACTGTCCAGCACTGCAATGTCCATTGAGCGGTCGTTGCGCCTCCTGGCGACATACGCTGTCTCAGGCACTAACGCTTGAGATGCAGGGGGGGAGGGCGAAAAGTTTTCCGTTCACGCACCAACTCTTCGAACTCCTCGGCTCGCTCGATGAGTTCAGCCAGCGAAAAGAAGTCCTGTCTCCGGATCATGAATTTGTACTCCGGTCTCATGTTGGCGTACACCAGATTAAGTTTCTGCTGGTTACTATATTCGCCACTTCTCCGGATCAGGGTTGTCAGCGCAATGACAAAGTCGCGGAACGACTCTGTGTCACCCTGAGTTCGCTTACGGATTTCTTCGTCCAGGTTGCGACGATAGCCTGGCGGGAAGAACTGAGACTCGAACATCCGACGAAACTCCGAAAAATTGGTCTATATGTCTCTGTTATTGCGGTACCAGAGTAGGGCCTGGCCATGAAGGAGCTCTGGCATAGCCTTGAAAACTTCTTCAGGTGACAACGAATATGCTTCGAGAAGTTCCTCCAATCGCTCAAGGAAGGAGACGGCATCGCGTCGGCCATCAAACCGTAAATTCCACTTTCGGACTAAGTCACAAAGAGTGGAGGACGTTTTAACAACGGTCCTACTCCGATCCTCCTCTTGTTCTGCACGCCGAGACAGGTCCGAGGAGTTGACACCTCCATACGTGCCAGGCACCTGGGGCCAGGACACATGGTGGGGGGTTACCTCGGGGGCACGCCGGTCGGTTGCTCGCCCATCGCCTTCGTACGAGCTAGGCTTGTAGACAGGCTCAGGTTGAGGGCGGCGCTGGTTATCGTCCAACCTCGCCAAGGTCCACCAGCGAAGCCAGAGTTCGTTGAACATACTCTGAATCCGCATTCGGAGATATGCCCAATATACCCCGGATCCTGTCTGACTCACCCGCATAAGGGTTAACTGCTAGGAAATCAGTCGGCCGTGGTGCTGGTTGAGCCGCAAATGTCCCTTGAGTGGTGTACTGGGACAAGTCGAAACCCGCAGTCAAGGGCACTCCGATGGTCGTTGGCCGGAAATAATTTCCATCAGTCGGTCTGCGAGAGCCGTCCGGCACGTGGTACGTCGCGCTGACGGATTGGCAAGCGGAATCCGGCGGGTAGGCCGAGATAGAGTGCGGCCAGGCACCGGATGTTGGCCGGTTGATCACAATCCTGGGCGGTTGCGAAGTAGTCGTGCGCTGATGCGTGTCACCAAAACCCAATGAGGTCATCGGTTGATATTGTGATTGGCCTATAGCCCAGGAAGAGAGCGGACGATGAGAATATCCGCCAGAAGTCACAGCGCCCAATAATTGGCCTGCAGAGGAGGTGGTATGGCTCGTATCCAGAAAAGCGAGGGGTTGAGCCCGAGACGCCACCTCACTTTGAGAGGTTACAACTGGTGGGCCGCTACACATCTCCCCCGTAACAGGCACAGGCACGGTTTTCCAGAAATCGCAAAATCGTTTGCGCAAGTCCGCTACGTTCCCTTCGGTCGGTAGGCCATGGTGTGCCATCTCCGCGATCAGCTGGTGCTTTTGAAGCTCATGAATCCAACCGACTCGAGGATCTTCCACTGGGGACCTAGGAGTGGTCACCGCTGACGAAGTCATAGCAGTTGTGAACACCACGGTCGTCGTCGTGGTTGTGGACGCGCTCGAGCATGTCACACTAGGCGAGGGAGCCGTATTGGCTGCTCCTGGTGACGTCGTCGTCAACACGTGTTGCGAAACCGCCACCGTTACAGGAGGGTTCTTGGTCATTGCCGCTCTTACTTGCACGTTCAATCAGAGGGGGGCGCAAGACAAAAACAACGACGAGAAAATACTAAAACAAACTCGCACTGAAAATAAAACCAATGACCCAAAACAAAATCAAGATAAATTATCTAATAGCAATCAGTGCTAAAAACCTCAATTTACCCTGATAAAAGCGTCTTATTGGCTCACCAGTACTAAACCAGTTACAAATATCGCTGAAAATACAAGTATACAACTTCACCAATATTAAAATTAGTTATGATACTCCTCACTGAGCTCTCTCTGACAAGTTACGCACCACTGTTACACATTCACTAGTCCCTGTTCGGGCGCCATTTTGTGATGAACTTTCTGGGGGGTCGAAAATGTTTCGGACCGTCAGGCGAATCCGAAATCCCAGGAAATTCGTCACGGTCTGTCGAAGTCCCAGGAAACGCTCAGCTCGGCTGCTGGGATATTTCCAGGGGGCGAAGTTTGAATGTAACAGTGGTTATACGATTTATAAAATCAGAGAGCTCAGTTATGTCAACTCGGTTGCCGGTCAACTCAGAGTTGCCTCATCCTTGCCCACAGAAAAATTGGTTGGGGCCTAGAATTTTGAATCAACCTCCCCGGGGGTTTACTTAAAATTCAAACTCCTCAAGATGAGATAAGGTAATTTAATTTTTAAAAAAGGGAAAGAATTTAGAATTTAGAAAAAAGGAAATTTACAAGCAATCAATAAAAATTAATTTAAGTTTAGACAGTAACCTCTCGGGATCGACTCGTTGCTGCCGCTATCACTGGACTGGGCGCTCTACTAGGGCTTAGTACGGGCCTAGCAGAGAATTCCAAGGAAACCCTCAGTACCAGAAAAACTTCTCACTGGAGCAGGGTTACCCTACGCTCCGGTTAGGCTTGCAGGTTACAACCAGTGTTCACCTGCCTATACTTCGATTAGACTCGCAGGTTACAACCGGTGGTCACCTGTCTAACTGCAGGAAAACGAGGTTACTCTCAAAGAAAGAAAAAGTTATAAAAATGCCTCACAGGCTGATTTTAATTTGTTTGCTACTAAAATGAAGTTAATGGATAAAAGTTGACACCGGGATAGTAATCTTTATTACCCAGTTACTATCAACGTGTCGGGACGCTAGGCTATCTTATGTTAAATTACCACTTTACTGGCAAAAGTTAATAATCGATCCTAAATATACTAATCGTAAAAATCGTAGACGTACCTTTATAACAAAAAGCAGTCGTTAGAACGAACTTTACACTTGTCACGCACTTTACAAAACTTCCCTGAGAAAATCGTAGTCAGAACGCATAAGCTATCACTATGACGGTCTCTTCGAGAGTCACGCTATTTCTCCACAAGGAGCAATCCTTCCGCCTCGATGAATCACAACAGCTGATCGGCCAAGGGCCAGTTAAACTCAAAAATCAAGGGCATATCCGGCAACCTTCTTCTTCACCAGCCAAAAGTAATTCCGAGAGAGAAAGAAGAACCCACCTCGTCATCTGTCAACTGTCAAACTAAATCACGGTCGATGAGGTGCGAGGTTATGTCGGATTGTTGTGGTTCGGTCAACGAGTAAATAATCGTTTATTTTCCATCGAAGTGGTGAATCTTATTAAAAGTGTTGTCGTTTATTTATCCCCGGTTACATGCTTCACATGTAATTCCGTCACCTTAGAGGGTCCCTAGGCTACTCACAGTTGAAAGTGGTTTACCAAATCTAGGCTAAGGTAGGCCTAGGCTAAGGTTATTGGGATGCGGTCAAACGACGCTGCAGGTAGGCCTCACAATGTGCTAAACTTTACCCCTCTACACATTTAGCACATTACAATTTATTTTCAGATAAATGTGCTTACCTTTTTCCAATGAAGCAGGAATCCATGTATTTTACTTACTATTGTTATTTTCAGGTCATAGTGACTAGAAAAGTATTTTAATAACAACATTTACAAATGGAACCATATACACTGTTTTGATCCAATTCAAGTTGACCTATGTGTTTTTTTTATTTGTATACTCAACCCGAACTCGAGATTCGCATCTTTTGCCATCTACTCGACTCAAACTCGACTCGACTTAAAAAACCTGTACTCGCACATCTCCTAATATATATATATATATATATATATATATATATATATATATATATATATTATATACTAGCCGACCCATTGCAGCTTCGCCCGCGTAAACTATGATAGTTGTGTCTGCTTCAATCTGTGGTTAGCCTGTGAAACTAATACAAACCAAGATCAGCTGTTTGAATTTTCATCACCTCAAACCAAAGTGAATGTCCAAAAGGAATACATGGGAACTTTGGGACCTAGTGGGGCGGAACACAGGGAAAATTTTGTAATACCGTTTCTTATCAAGCACCTATTTCCAAAGAGGAACCTATATGTCAAATTTCTACTCTGTATGCAGGGGTGGATCCAGAGGTCATGTTTGGGGGGGCGGTCACCGAAAGTTACCCCTCCCCCTTCCCTGTGGATGGTCCCTGGCACCCCATTATTGTTTTTAACTATATGAAATTATACAACGAATGAAAGTAAGTTAACATAATATATCAATAACCTTGTACTCAAGAAAAAAGAAATCTTAACTTTATAAACAAGCTAAAAAAAAATAACTTTAGTTCTACTGCGCCCGACCATAAATAAAAATTAAATATTTAGGCATAACACATTTTTCTACGTTATCTGTAGGCGTCTAAGAACAAGTAAGATGCCTAAATAAACAATTTATTTTTGTATTTCCCCACACGAAAAACTATTTACAAAACGTATTTGAAATCTGCAATACTGAACTATACTACGCGAAGATACAATTAGGAATGAGGCTGACAGCCAAGGTCAACAACTCGAAAAATGAAAATGTCGTACCACATTTTTACAAAATAAAATACTTGGCATATGAGCTTCTGTTTGCACGCAATTTAATCTTTGTTTCCTTTTATTTAATTACATATAATTCGAGGCACTTTTTGCTTTTAGCCTACCCACTGGATATTTATTGCCTAGCAACGGATTAGGCAATTTTAAACAAAAATCAAACCTAACCTGTAAACAAAACCCTGCTGGTAGCAAACGACGGTAGGCGGGCGAAATCCAGTAAAAAATAATCACCGAATACAATTGTAGCAATCTTTGCTGCTAACATTTACCTCCAAGACCATGTTGAAAACACTGCATTTTCGGTCTGTCAACTGGCAAAACTGCAACAACTTCGCGATATTCGGGAATATCCATGGTTTTGTAAGACACTTTTAGGTTGAATACATGGATTATAAGTAGGGGCGCGCGAGTACTCGAAACTTTGAGTTTTCGGCCGAGTATTTTAATACTCGAACTCGACTCGAAGTTTTGAAAACTACTCGAAAGTTCAAGCGAGTATTTCCCATATTCCGGACGATCGCAAACGATCGGCCAAAACGCGTAGTAACGGCCGCAAAAGGTGATCGCATCACGTAAAATCGGCCGAAAATGACGACCGCGAACTATTGCGACCGGCCAAAACGTGTATTAACGGCCACAAAAGGCGATCGCATCACGTAAAATCGGCTGAAAATGACGATCGGATCACGTAATTTCAGCCGTGACAAACGATTTCGTTATTTAATATTGATTATAAGCGATGTCTGGACCAAGTGATTTTAGCCAAATGACAATCGGGCCCTGTTTCAAACGAATGTCAAACTGTGTTTTGTTTGTCAATACGTAATCCAGTTTGATTGTACTGGCCAAAACTTTGTATTGCTACTTATGTATTAGTTAGAATCCATGTTTAGATTATCAAATCTAGGGTGGTATCCAAATTCCATTACACTATTTTAAACTACCAACTGATGGCAAATACTCGCTCGAAAATACTCAAAACTCGAAAATAATTGGCACTACTCTACTCGATTAATAAAATCACTACTCGCTCACCCCTAATTATAAGTAATGTATTATATACTAAAATGGAAGTTTAAAATTTCACCTGTCTAATGGTGTGTGTTTTATTTCATTTATCGAACGTTTAGGTTTGTTAGTTTGAATTTTAATGTAACCTTGTAGAAGGGAGTGGCAAAATTTGACTCTCGGAACTGAAAAACAGGGTTTTGGGAGGCTTTTGATGCTTACATTTTCATTCGGATTCATTAAAACTTTCACCATATGCCTGAATAATAAAATAAAACACAAAACCCTTATGTTTTGGGGGGGCGACCGCCCCTACCGCCCTATGGAGATTTCGTGATAGGTCAGTCAGTTAGTGGTATTTGGATTTTATATACAGTTTTGAACGAATGGTGTTTTTGGAATCTGGGGACCTCAAAACGAAAAGTTATCAAGGTGCTGGGCCTAGGTCTTACCATGCCGACTACGGAAATACCTTCTTCCCTATCGGGGAAATTCGCTAAAAAAGTTTTCTAGAAATGCTAATGTAAACATGTCTGACTAAAAAATCACACGTTTTACTCTGTCGCTTTACTCCATATTTTTAAAATGCACACTGACAGTCACTGACACACACAGAGCTTTCCTCCATGTTTAAAAAAAATCGCATAGACACTAACGGAAGTTAGCCCAATACCCAACTCCTTTTCACTCCTGACACTGACCCTGAACTGTTATTAGTGGTGAAAAAGGCAGTCAGTTGTTCCTGGAGGATAGTACACCCAATGGACGGTGCTACCAACCCCAGAAAATTAATTCCCTGAACAAAACAAATTTGACCTGGAGGATTCCTCAGATTAGCGACCTCTGGAAGATCAACCAAACCCTGAAACCGAAACCACAATGAAAAACGAGTATAATAGATTCAGTTAGTCAGTAGCTTATTTAGCATGGCATAATTCCTGAGATAGAGAGATAAAGCTGTTAACGCGTTCAGTGTGGCGTGCGGGATTCCCGGTAGTTGCTTAGCAAGGAAGCAAAAGCAATTATCATGATTAACAGAAATTTGCAGTAATGTGTTAAAGAAAAGTTGGGAAAAATATCATAAATATTTTGAGTAATAAATGCACAGTATTTTGAATTTTGAGTTCTGTGCACAGTCAATAGATTTTAGAAATCAAAACACTTTACATAATGTTAAATACCCCCGTCGCAGCAAACCTGCATACTCAGCGAATTTCCAATGGAGATATAAATGTCTTAATACTACATAAAGCCACTGACCAAGTTTCATAAAAATATATTCACAAATAAGCGGTGTATATACAATTTTAATTATTATCCATAAGAATAACATTGGGGCTGAGTACGCAGGTTTGCTGCAACAAGAAACACAAAAAATGGGCTTTTATGCTAATATCAATATAACTCAACTAGGTGAAGTCGTATACCAGTTTTTATTAATTTATGTTCATAATTAAGGGAGTCATAGCATTTAATTATTCTCCATAAGAATAACATGGGGGCTGAGTACGCAGGTTTGCTGCTACGGGAGCCTTTTGCAAAAAAAATTGTTTGAGCAAATATCAATAGACCACAACCAGATGAAGCCTTATACCAAGTTTCGTCAGTATACGTTCATAAATAAGCGAGATATCAAATTTTTCCTTTCCTCCATAAGAATAACATTAGACAACGTACTGTGTTTAGCACTTTCAATATCTCGGTAACCAATTGACGTAGAGGAATGATCAAAATACCAAATTGTGTGTTTAAGCTGAATCCAATGGTAAAAGTAAAAACTAAAATTTGACTATTTCAAAAATTAAATGTAAAAAGTTAAAAAAACAATTTTTGGGATACAAAACCCCCCCCAAAATATACCCCTTTAGGTAGAGCGATATGGCTGGTTTTCAAACTTAAAGTCATAAATGTTGCTTTACACGTTTATACCAAATTTCATCAAAATCGGATCATTTTTAAGAGAGTTAGCGTGCTCACGGAAAAATATATATATAGATGTATATATATATATATATATATATATATATATATATATATATATATATATATATATATATATATACAGTTTCGAATGAATGGTGTTTTTGGGGTCTGGGGACCTCAAAACGAAAAGTTATCATGGTCCCGGGCCTAGCTCTTACCATGCTGACTACGGAAATAGCTTCTTCCCTATAGGGGGAATTCGCTAAAAAGTAACTAACTATTGGACTTATTTCTTAACCAAATTAACTTTTCAATATCAAACTTTGATTATTGAAAAAACTGGATTATCCAAAATGGTTCCCTCCCTTTATTTTGGTTATGCATGTTACACTGTGTTTGGATTTCTGTGAAAGGATTTGTTTACTTGTGGAGCTATTTTACCTGGATTTTAACTTTTTGTTTAGGTGAAGACGGGTCCGTTTGCCGAGCATTCCAATCAGCTGTGGAACATCAGCGGGGTGGGATACTGGGGCAAGGTCAACGAGGGGCTGATAAAAATGTACAAAGCCGAGGTGAGTATTTAACAACTCAGTAACCTCAGGTTTATCCGGATCCCAGGTTATATGGATTAGTTGGGCGAGGTAAAAAACTCTTTTAAAGGACTAAAAGTATGAAAATCGAATAGTTTTGTGTTAGTGTATACCTTAAAAATTATAGTGATAACCACTATACTGATGTGGACTCTTTATAACATCATAGAAACACAGTACACTCCCTTATGTAAATACTTCATTAAAAATAGAAACTTTTTTCAAAATAACACTAATTCTTATAACACAAGGCAAAATTTCATAACTTATCCCTCACACTCATCTTCTAAATTTGAAAAGACTCCCGACCGACTACATGGCCCGCAAAGTTATGAACAAATTTTTAATGCTGGATAGGGACACGGTTTTTAATAAAAGTTTTTTAAAGAAAATTAAAACATTTTTATATGACAAAGCATTTTATGGGTTGAATGAATTCTTTGACTTTAGCTCTAAGTTAGTTTAAGTCTGAGATGTCATTGTAATGATAACTGATAAATGACCATTGACCATTCTCTATGTACTGTTTTGTATATTTTGGAGAAATAAAGATCTTATTCTTATTCTTATTCAGGTCCGTTACAACCCTCAGGGGCCAGATTACAAAATGGCCGAACCAGCCAGCATTAATTGTAAATGTAAAATACCGATCTACAATAACATTCCAGTTCATAACAAACCAACTTTTAAAATGGTCTAAGCAATTAAAAGAGAAACAAAATTTGATCGACAGCTGAACTGAGAGGTTTTGTTTATATTTTGGCTTTAAAATAATCAAACAAATTGACTTTGGTCGATATCTGACGTGGGAAACCCTCCCGTAGGTGGTTATCTCATTTCTATGAGGCCAGCCAACCAACTTAAGGCCGGAGTAGAGGGAGTCTTCTGTAGCATATCAGATATAGCAAATATAAGTTAGAGTTATATTGTCGCTGTAATTTTGCAGTATTATAACTAGAGATGTGCGAGTACAGGTTTTTTAAGTAGAGTCGAGTAAATGACAGAAGATTCAAATCTCGAGTTTGAGTCAAGTATACACATAAAAAATACCCCTGTCGCAGCAAACCTGCATACTCAGCGAATTTCCAATGGAGATATAAATGTCTTAATACTACATAAAGCCACTGACCAAGTTTCATAAAAATATATTCACAAATAAGCGATATATACAATTTTAATTATTCTCCATAAGAATAACATTGGGGCTGAGTACGCAGGTTTGCTGCAACAAGGAACACAAAAATGGGTTTTTATGCTAATATCAATATAACTGAAGTAGGTGAAGTCATATACCAGTTTTTATTAATTTATGTTCATAATTAAGGGAGACAGCATTCAATTATTATCCATAAGAATAACATGGGGATGAGTACGCAGGTTTGCTGCTACGGGATCCTTTGGCAAAAAATTATTTTTTTTGAGCAAATATGAATAGACCACAACCAGATGAAGCCATATACCAAGTTTCGTCAGTATACGTTCATAAATAAGCGAGATATAAAATTTATCTTTTCCTCCATAAGAATAACATTAGACAACGTACTGTGTTTAGCACTTTCAATATCTCTATAACCAATAGACGTAGAGAAATGATCAAAATATCAAATTGTGTGTTTTTTAAAGCCGAATCCAATGGTAAAAATTAAAATTTGAAAATTTCAAAAATTATATATAGAAAATTCAAAACAAAATGTTTGGGGTACAAAACCCCCCCCAGAATACCCCTTTGGATAGAGCGTTCTAGCTGGTTTTCGAACTTTAAGTCATAAATGTTGCTTTACACGTTTATACCAAATTTCATCAAAATCGGATCATTTTTACGAGAGTTATCGTGCTCACGGACATATATATATATATATATACAGTTTCGAACGAATGGTGTTTTTGGGGTCTGGGGACCTCAAAACGAAAAGTTAACATGGTCCCGGGCCTAGGTCTTACCATGCCGACTACGGTAATAGCTTCTTCCCTATCGGGGAAATTCGCTAAAAACACATAAGTCGAGTTGAATTAAATCAAAACAGTGTATAGGGTTCTATTTATAAATGTTGTTATTAAAATATACTTTTCTTGGCACTGTGACCTGAAAATGAAAATGACAATATTTAGTAAAATAAATGGATTCCTGTCTCATTGGAAAAAGGTAAGTACATTTATCTGAAAATAAATCATACCAAAGTAATTGCATAACATTTTGCCATGAAGATAAAATACTTTTAATCTTTTGGTGTTAAGGTTGTTATAACCTATATGGTATTAATTAACAGTTTCATTAAAAAAATAATCTCAGTTTTTTATTTTATTTCCTCCTTTTAGCGAATTTCCCTTATAGGGAAGAAGCTATTACCGTAGGTGGCATGGTAAGACTTAAGCTCGAGACCATGATAACTTTTTGTTTTGAGCTCCCTAGATGCCAAAAACAATATTCGTTCAAATTTATATATATGTGTGTGTGTGTGTATGTGTGTCCGTTACCGCGATAACTTTTGAAAGAAGCACCCGATTTTGATGAAATTTGGCACAAATGTGGAGAGTAACATTTATGACTTTAAGTTTGAAAACCAGATCAATCGGTCTATAGGAAGGGGGTTTTATGGGGGTTTAACCCTTTTGCCGCCACAGACGTATGCGACTTGTCGCGCCGAAGCCTTCGAGCGCTAAGTCAGCTGACCGTCTGAAGGTCGCCGACCCGACAGCTGGCGCCACGACTGAAACACGACTGAAAACCGCCGCGCCGAAATCCATGATTTTACTAACATCTGTTAAAACGATCATAACTCCGCTTAGACAATACCTAGACCTATATTTTTTTTTTGTTTTGTTCGCAGTTAATTATACTATACTTTCAGATAACAATGAATAAGTTACTTTTGTTTTTCTATGTAAAAAATAATAAAAATAAAAGTTGTTTAAAATATTGTATTTATTTTTTTGTTTTTTTAATTCATTAAATACTATTATTTATTTTTGTTGTTGTAAAAACGATATATTTTTGTATTCACCACTATCTCAAGAAACTGCTATGAAAATTTGGACAGTAAATATTAATACAGGGTGATTACAAATGAAATAGACAGTTTGGATAGCTTGTAAAAAATTAATTATTTAAAAGTTTAGATCATTACTTACATGATTATATAGAAGAATTCTTTAAGTTTTTATTGAAAATATTTACAGATGTTCAATTTGTGCACCATTTGCAACACGACAGATATGAACACGGTAGTCGAATTCTAACCACACACGACTCACGGTCAACTGTAGCAAGAGCATTTGTGATTCGTTGTTTAAGATCATCGATATCAACAGGAAGCGGTGGTACGAAAACTCTGTCTTTTACCCCCACAAGAAATAGTCGCAGGGCGTTAGGTCCGGACTACGAGGTGGCCACGGCTGAAACACAACGTTTTCCTCACTTGCACGGCCGATCCATCGTCTAGGAAGATGTTCATCCAGATACCCTCTGACGTCTTGAGTGCCAGTGAGGCGGAGCTCCATCTTGTACAAAAATGAAGTTACAACTATCTTCATGGAGTTGAGGCATTAACCATTCGGTTAACATATCCAGATAAATTATTCCGGTTACTGATGGTTCTTGGAAGAAGAACGGCCCGTAAACCCTTTCACAAGATAAAGCGCAAAACACGTTCACTTTAGGAGAATCGCGTATATGCTGTACAGTCTCTCTTGGGTTTTCTGTTCCCCATATTCGAACATTATGTCTATTAACTTTTCCACTAATGTGAAAAGTGCATTCATCACTGAAAATTAGGCGATTAAACAATGTGTCGTCATTTTCAAGACAATGTTGCATCTCCTGACAAAAATTTTTACGTACAACTTTATCATTGTCATTTAAACTTTGTACTAATTGTAATTTATAAGGTGTCATTTTCAAATGTTTCCGCAGAATTTTCCACACATTAGGTTGAGGAATTTGCAATTCTAAACTTGCTGATCTAGTCGATTTTCCTGGACTTCTTACAAAAACATCACGAACACTATCAATGTTTTCTTCTGTAACAGAAGGTCTTCCAGTACTCTTCTTCTTACACACACATCCACTGCTTTCAAAACGTTTATACCAGTCATAAATTGATTGCCTTGTTGGTGGTGGTTTACCGTATTTTGTTCTGAAATGACGCTGCACAACAGTAACAGAGTTTGTTTTGGCTAATTCAAGAACACAATAAGCTTTCTCCACTTGAGTAGCGGCCATATTGCTAAACTGGTTGTTGTAACAGGAAGCAGCCAACAACAATAGCCAGCAACAGTTGTACCGACATAAACTTTAAGAAATTCCCTACAAACCTATATCACTTACTATGTTGAAATACACCAGTTTAATTTTGTAGAGGCTATTGAAGTTGTCTATTTCATTTGTAATCACCCTGTAAATAATGTAAATATACAAAAATAAAAATATGTAACAAGAGTAAAAATTCTTTATTTTCAATACATTGGCTATTACTGAATTATGCTAAAATATATTTCATGATGAATGCTGTGCAGTAAGTTTTCAAGCTTAAAAACATGATTCAGTAACAAAAGTAACAAACACATTATGGAACAATTCTGCTAACTTAAAATTAAAATAATAAAATATTAAATTTGACTTACAAAATTGTCCAGTTTTCCTCCAATCCAATCCATATTATTGATATGATGCAATCTCAGTGTGTAGGAACAAAAAAGATGAATGGTTGTACAATACTAAGAAATAAAAGATTAAAAACAAACACAATTGAATACTATTTACATATTTGCAAGAACTGACATGTCCTTCTGTCTTATTGTTTGCATTTGTGCTGAGGCAGACAGTTCAAGTGGCAGCCCGCCTTGCAATTGACACAAACTGTCTTACTCCGTCTTCTTTTTCCTTCTGGGTTATTTTTCCCACTACATACAGTACAGTTTTTTTCTTGTACCCCTTCTAATTTCTCAAGTCCAAAAGTCTTTTTATTATTTATTGGCCCATCACCACCACCATTACAACCTCCAACGTTTACAGCGTTCTTTGCTGAGAGCCATTCCTCAGCCAAGCCATCAATATTTGGAATTGCAGGCGAGAAACTGGTTTGTCCGTATTTAATTTGTAAAGCACGTAAGAATTAAGAATCATCCGACCAGATATATTGAAAATAACTTTTTTCCAATGCTTCATTGTTCTTCTTTCGTCTGAGTATGTATATAGCATCTGGTCGGTGCCGTCAATTCCACCCATGCCATGGTTATACTGGTACACTATTTCAGGCTTATTTTTTATCACCACTTTACCACTTCGACGTATGGTATACCTTACATTTCATGCTTTTGATTTTGAGGAGAGCACTATAAATTGCGTCCTATTTGTGGGTTTTTCCCTAAAAGCCATTTGTAGTATTGGGCCTTTTCTGACATATACTTTCTTTCCAACTGGGAATTTTCTTTTCAACTGACGAGGAACTCCCTTTCTGTCAATACGGACTGTGCCAGTTATGTTTGTACATTTATTGTACAGATATCTAGCGAGCTTAGTGCTTACGAAGAAGTTTTCTAGGAACATATGGTATGCTTTATTCAGTAGATTTGCCATTTCAAGCAATTTCACAACAACTGTGGAACCTAAACCAAACTTTGTGATCTTGGCTCGATCCGTTTCATACACAATAACTCCGTGCTCCTTTATAACAATAAAATTGCACGCAATATTTTGAATCAGCATCTCATAATACCCAAAGTTTAATACCCCAACGGTGATTTTTTTTTTAGGAATATACTGCGTAATTGTGATTCTCTTCTTGGTGCCAACTAAGGATTCATCAACAGATAGTTTTTCGTACGGTGTAAAATATAGGCGAAACAGTCGATTACAATGATCAATCAGTGTTTGGAAACGACCACATGGATCGTAGCCAGGGTCACCTTGCTTCTGAAGAGTGTTACCATCAACAATATGAACAAATTTGAGTATAAGTTCAAAACGGTTCTTACTAAACATATTGCTAAACCAGGGGGTGCCTTGTCTTGAATTTGTAAACCAATAACTTTCAATGGATGGTTTTCTAATGATACCCATATTCAAGATAACGGCTATAAAGCCTTTCATTTCCTCAATGGAAACATTTACCCATGATCTCAGTCTGCTTTTTGGTGATAAATGACGATCGGGGGAGCTCAAAAATTCATTGGCATATATGTTTTTTTCCGTTACAAAAGTATTGAACAAAGCATTTGTGAAAAATAAGTAGACATAAGCTAAAGGGTTGGAGTTACGGGGGGGGCAATGTTTAGGCCCGGGCATTTCTGCAAAATGAAAAGTTTCTGGAAAACCACGATCATTTTCATCTTCAACCTCTTCCCAAACACTGCTCTCAGGGGAGTTCTCCTTGTTTGAGGATTTTAAGTTTGTATCGGAGGCACATTTATTGGCATGGGGGGGTCGTCCTCATCAGAACTATATTGACCTATATTAGGGTCAAAATCGCAAAATAATCCAAAATTATTATTTGTTGAATGTGAAGGTCCAGGAGCATTTACGTCTACATTTGTATTTCTAGGCCTACCGCTGATTTGATTCAGAAATCGAAAACCCTTGGTCGGTTGTGGATCAGGATCATATGTTGCATCCTCATCTGTATCGTCCACGAAGTCTGAGGATTCATCAGAAGAAGACACGTCATCTTGTAGCGAGTTATTGTCCACATCATCGTCATCCACGATGTCGTACCCACTCGCGACTATTTCGTTAAAAAGAGTATTTTCGCTAATTGGAGACGCGCACTTTCTCTTTGAATTACTCATTTTACACGCACATTATAAAAACTACTAGGAATATTGTTCACAACACCAAAATATATCACCACGCTTAACCAAAACTGATGTAAACAACGGTAGACAGCTTGGAACCAACAATAGGCGCGAACAGACAGCTTGGCGCCAAGAATAGGCGCGAACAGACAGCGTGGCATCGCTGTTACCACGGCCTACCTGATCGATATTATTCTTGTTGTTAGGATACTATAATAACAGTTTTAGGTATTTTACACAGTAGAACCATTTAGAATGGTTCTTTGGCTTTGTAATAGTATGTCGTTTACGATTATAAAATAACAACGCAATAACAAAAAAGCGCAAAACCGATATGATCGGCCCATGGCGTTTTTCGTTCAGAATCACAAAAACGATCACATTGGCCCGTGGCGGTCTTCGAGTCAAATGGGTAAGCCGATGAGATCGGTCGATGGCGGTTTTCACAACATAATGTAGAGCCGACCTGATCGGCCCGTGGCGGTAAAAGGGTTAAAATTTTCCAAAAATCTGTTTTTTGAACTTTTTACCCTAAAATTTTAAAAACACTAGATTTTGGTTTGGTAAAAACACTAGCCATTTTATAGAGCTTAAAAAACAAACAATTTAGTATTTTGAATCATTAAGCTAGGTTTAGTGGTCGTGGAGAAAAGTCAAAAAATGTGTCCATAACATTTCCCATGTTAATCTTATGGGAATACGGTTTTTAGATTTTCCTCAGATATATTTCACTAAAAACTCCACATTTCTTTCTACCAATCAGTTTAGCTCTACAAAACAATCATTTTGGCGTTTTAATTGTTGTTTTACGTCCAACCGTTGCAGTGATATTCAAAGTGCTAAACACAGTACGTTGCCCGATGTTATCCTTATGGAGAATAAATAAAATGTTATATTTCGATTATTTATGTATGTATATTGATGAAACTTGGTATGTGGCTTCATCTAGTTGTGGTATTTTAATATTAGCACAAAAAAAATTTTTTATTTTTCCCGGTAGCAGCAAACCTGCATACTCGGCCCCATGTTATTCATATGGAGAATAAGTAAAGTTTTATATCTCCCTTAGTTGTGAACCTAAATTAATAAAACTTGGTATGTAGCTTCACCTGGTTGAGTTATATTGATAATTCCAAAAAAAAACACATTTCTTATCTTCCTTGTTGCAGCAAACCTGCGTACTCAATTATAATGTTATTCTTATATGGATAATAAATAAAATGCTATATATCACTTATTAATTAATGTATTTTTATGAAACTTGGTAAGTGGCTCTAGGTAGTAGTGATACCCATATATATACATTGGAAATTCGCTGAGTACGCAGGTTTGCTGCGACGGGGGTATTTATTTATCCTATGTTTTGCATATATTATGTTTAGGCCTAAGCTACATCTTTTTACGAATGGAGAAAATAAAATTACATTTAGGCCTATAAGTTAAAATAAACTTTATTTTAATATTTAAAAGACCTATTACATGGTAAAACATTGGCCTACTTACTTACCACCAAAATGTATTTACTATCATATCTTAGCATTAATTTTAATACTAATAGTCCTAATAAGAACAATCAGTTAGTAACAACATGAAGATATGTTTGAAAGTGCCTGGCAAATCAATTGAAGAAATTCAAGTCATGTCTTAAATAGAGTTTTAAAATATTACAAATTATTTAAAATTTCATTAATGAAACTTAAACAAGGCCAAAACAAATCACTTGTCTTTAAAAAAAGCTCAATGCCGAAGGACAGTTGAGCCTAAAATTAATAGATTGGCTCAATTTCAATTATTATGGAACAAAAAACATGCACAAACTTCTTATACTTACCTATTAGATTTCATTACAGATATGTTTTTGATATTTTAGTTTAAAAAATTACAAGGTTAGGCTAACCTAAAAGTGGACTATACAGACAGTTTTCATACAACTCAATCTGAAGGTCCTGGTAAATCCTCCATTTTGGTAAAAATAAACACAAATGTATAAGCCACGACTTACTTATTTATTAATAAAAAACTAAAATCCACATCACAACTCTTAACACCTCAAATGCGTTCACACTCAATTTGAATTTACAGACGACGCGCTGTTTCTATGATGTTACAGACCCTTGGTAGCGTGGGTAAACGGCGGGTGTAAACTCGCTCGAAACTTTTGAGTTTCAGTGCCGAACTCGGCTCGAACTCAAAATTTCGAGCACTCGCACATCTCTAATTATAACGTAAGCCTAGAGAATTGCCTATAAAATTATGACTGTACATAATTTTGTTGTTTCTCAGTTAAACAAACTTAGTCATAGGCGTGCGCACAGGGGGTGCCACAGGTGCCGTGGCACCTGCAAAGATTTCAGGAGGGACGCTGCAGCGCCTCTTCTGGTTTGGAGGGGCCACGTTATGTATTTTATATTTGACAAAATCACTAGAACATACTACTGATGTTAATTTTAAATGTGTAGGATACTTGTTGTGTGGAAATGTGAATGTTTTGCTGTTATTGCAGTTGTGGAAGATGGAAGTAACATATAAATTAGAATATTTATGCGACACATACTTCAGAATTGCGTTTAGGCCAAGCCGTGGCGCCGAGATCGATCGCGATCACAGGCGTAATGCGTGGCTCATCTTCTTTATTCTATAGAAAAGCGAATTGCGACCGTGAAGCTCTTATTTTACCATTGAGATTATTTGTGGGTAGGATTTGGTGCATACTTTTGCCATTTTTATCGTTCAGTGGAAGGAAATTTAAATAATTAGTACATTTTAACCCTTTGAGTGCCACGCAACGATATATCGTTGTGCACGGAACATCCAAAAAATACTTCACAACGATATATCGTCGTCGGTGGTCTTACCGAAAAATACATTGCAACGATATATCGTTGTTATAGAAAATTTTTCTTACGTCATTACTTTTTATTATTTCTTTCAGGACATTTCCAGGATATTTTCTAGCTCTATAAATCTAGTAGTTATTTGGTGAAAATCTTATATTTGAACAATGTTCATTTATCTGAAAAAATATATAAAAAATTTTCCGCATGTATAATATGTACCTATTCAAATTTTTTATTTTTTAGATATTATATATGTGCATAATATTATAGCTAAACTTTAAACTTACAAAACAAAAAAAGTTTCATAATAATATCTTACCAAATAAAAAAGTTATTGATTTTTTGTACAAAACCCTTGCAAAATGTTGATTTTGTGAATCATTGTTATAGAAAATTTTTCTTACGTCATTACTTTTTATTATTTCTTCCAGGACATTTCCAGGATATGTTCAGGTAAACATATACTCCATAAATATACGAGGCCTAGTTAGTCTGCTTTATGAAATAAAATTGTAATAAAACTTAAACCCTTGAATAAAGTTAGGCTACTGTCTTTGTACTAATTTGCCGTTTTTATATTTATTTACATTTATGGAAATAACTTGTCCACCTAAAGCCCAAATTTGATGAAACTTTCAGGAAATATTTTGGGAAACATGTCCTCTATAAATCTAGTAGTTATTTGGTGAAAATCTTATATTTGAACAATGTTTATTTACCTGAAACAAATAAAAAAAATTTAAATAAATTTCCCACATACATATATGTATTCAAATTTTTTATTTTTTATTTTTTAAATATTATATATGTGTATAATATTATAGCTAAACTTTAAACTTACAAAACAAAAAAAGTTTCATAATAATATCTGACCAAATAAAAAAGTTATTAATTTTTTTGCAAACCCTTGCAAAATGTTGATTTTGTGCCTGGCACTTTTTGGATATACAGTGGACGCCCTCTAGTTCGGCTTCGGTTGGATCGGCCGCCGGATGGTCCGGCCGGTCCTGAGGGTGAGTCATATCCGTCACGTCGCCGCGCCGCGGGGTGAACGACATTCGACAGGATTTATCTTGAATGTTTAGTTTCCGGCCGTAGAAGTAAAGTAAACTATTTATGTCAGTTTAGTTTACAGGCGAGCTTGTAATTGGTCGGTCGCACTCACTTAACCTGTGACAAACTGTTTGGTTATAGTACTGTACAGTGAGATTGATAGATCTGTAATTTCGTGTGTGAGTGTTTTTTGCTGTTTAGTATGTAGGACTGTTTTCGGGAGTAAACGTTGTGAGTACAGTATTTTAAGTTGTACGTGTGCGAGTTAGCTTTGAGAAAAATGTTTTCTAAAATGAGTGAAAAACGGAAACATACGTTTGTAACAATGGAACAAAAACTCAGTATTCTAGAGCGTCTAGATAAAGGTGAATCGGTCCAAAGTATTTGTAGAGAATTTAATGTCGGTAAAAGTACTGTAAATGACTGGCGTCGGAACCGGAAATCTATTGAGACTTTTTGTACTCAGATTGAAGCTGAAAAAGTGCTGTCTACTCGATGTACGTTAAAAAAGCCTAAACTTGAACAAGTTGATGATGCTTTGTGGCTCTGGTTTATGCAGGAGCGCAGGCGAGGCACCCCAATAAATGGGCCAATTTTAAAGGAGAAGGCAATCATTCTTCACTCAAAACTTGGAGGAACAGATACATTCACAGCAAGTGATGGCTGGTTGTCACGGTGGAAAAAACGCCATGGAGTTCATTTTATCAGCGTATGTGGGGAAAAAATGTCAGCAGATCAGCCGGGAGCAAGTGAGTTTTCAGAAAAGTTGAAGGGCATTATTGCTAGTGAAAAATATAGTCCAGAACAAATTTATAATATCGATGAAACGGGACTGAATTATAAACTGTTGCCACGAAAAACTTTCGCCACAGCACAAGAAACATCAGCACCAGGGTTTAAAGTGAACAAAGAAAGAATTACAGTTGCTTTGTGTTCGAATGGGTCAGGGTCACATAAGCTGCCTCTGTTTGTAATTGGAAAATCGGTAAAACCTAGAGCATTCAAGAACTTGAATACGAGTTGTCTACCAGTGTACTACAGGGCACAGAAATCTGCCTGGATGGATACTTATTTGTTCAAAGAATGGTTCGTTGCCGAATTTGTGCCTAAAGTAAAGCAACATTTAACATCTTTGAACTTGCCGATTAAGGCGCTTCTCGTGCTTGACAATGCACCTTCACATCCTGAAGAGGACCTAGAATGTGAAGGTGACAGTGGTATTAAGCTTTTATATATGCCACCTAACGTTACAAGTATTTCCCAACCAATGGACCAAGGGGTTATTGAGTGTTTTAAACGAAAATATCGCAGGAAACTTCTCTCTGAAATCCTAGGTAAATTGGACAATGAGGGTGACACAGGACTAATTCAGGCCCTAAAGACAATAAACTTGAAAGATGTAATTTATATGTCAGCTGAAGCATATGATGAGATTCCTTCATCCACATTGACAAAGTCTTGGAGAAAGGTCTGGCCAGATGTAGAAGAGATCGTTGACAAGGTCCAACAAGAAAACCCAGAAGCTAGTGAAACCACTATTCAGGTATTGGAACCAGATGACAATCTATCAATTTTATCAGATCTTCAGCGACTGCCTACAGGTAATTCTATTAACCTTGTAGAAAGCGATGTTACGGAATGGATTGTAAGCAACGATGATGAGCTTGGAAATGAAATATTAAATGACGATGAAATTGTTCAAGCTGTAATGAATCAAGAAGCTAATGACGAGGATGAGGAAGAGGATGGGGAAGAAGGAACTAGTGAGGGAAATTTAAGCCATGAAGAGGGAAGGGCAGCACTGGAACGTGCGACGATGTACGTAGAGCAACAAGCCGCTGCAACAGTTGTCGACGTGATGTTTATGAGAAAATGGCGTGACTATGCTTTCAAAAACACTATTAATCGGAAAAAGCAAAAGAAAATAACAGATTTCTTTTAATGTTTATAGGTTATGAGACAAGTAATACGTGTACAGTAATTTCCTCAAATAAATTTTAGCTTTGTTTTTACAGTACGTACAGTAATGTGTTTTTCTGTTTTATCCTTAGTACGGTATCGGTATTTACATTTTAATATGTATTGCAAAAACGTATCTATGAGTGGCACAACATGACAATTCAACCAAGAGACGTCCAAATCTTCTCTTTGGTAAGTACATAATGTTGTAAAAAGTTTAAACAACGTCTTTTGTTGATTTTTAAGCATAGGTAATGCATTTAATAGGGATATTTACAATTTTGATAGTACATCCGGATAGTCCGGCCATTTTGAAGTCCGGCCGGTGGTCCGGTCCCGAGGTGGCCGAACTAGAGGGAGTCCACTGTACTGTGTTAAAAACTCTGGCACTCTAGGGATATGACGACCGAAAAACTCTGGCACTCAAAGGGTTAAGATCACTTATTTTGATTTGTTTGCGTGACACTACAGCAAACCAATTACTACAACTGAATAACAGTAGTGTCACTCTGATCATTACTCAAACGCTGGATTAAAAATCTCTCATTTTACACCCATCTGGTCGCGAAAATCCGCCAAATCTGATTTATAAAAGTTCCCCATTTAACTAAACCCCAACCATCCTAAAAATCCTCCAATAACCCTCCAAAGTTGATTAACCTAAAATTTACAAATTTACCCTCTAGCATCATTAAGTCAAAATATATTTATTACAGCTGACAAAATATCTGTGCTTTTCGAACTTTATGTATTATCATTTATGAAAAAAAACTTGTTTTAGCAATTTTACCATAATAAATGCGTCAATAATCGTGTATGCCTAAACTCTATGATATCTATATAAACAACAGAACATTAAATCGGAATTCATGTGATGAAGTGAAAACTGAAAGGTAACACCATCGAGGTTTTATATATATCTATAGACATAGAGCTCTCGTCTGGGGTAAAAAAGTAAAGCTTACATGGTCGACCACATTGCCCCTCTGCTCCCATGGTAACCAATCAAATCCTCTCTTTACTAGTTTTATATGTTTGTCAGCTGACTAACATATATATCTTGTGAAGAGAGGATTTGATTAGTTACCTGAGGAAAATTAAGGTATGTAGGCTTCAATTTTTTACCCCAGGCGAGAGCTCTAAACCTCGTTGGAAAACCCCCAACAATCCAAGCAATATTTTTGTATTATTGTGCTAATTTTTCAACTATTGTTTCCCTGAACTTAATTATTTAGCTATTTAGCATGTCCTTTTTTTCAAACGGCGATCTCATAATACCAACAAAATAACTAAATCATCAAATTAGCAAACGAACTAACTACTGTACTGACGAACCAAGTAAACTAACAAGCAACAAGTGGGACGCCTTAACACTAAAGACACAACGGACACAATGGATCCCCATGGAGAAAAAATAAAATAGTACAAGGGACATATAGTGTATAATAGTACAAAGTTTTTAGCATTTCTGGCACATATATTTCTTTGATTAGTTTAGTACAGATACCACCACAAATCACCGAATTAGGCAGATGTACTTGAAAACACAGTATAAATCACAAATTTATGAAATACTGTACCCTAAAAAGATCAAAATCTCCATATTTTTCAGTAGAATCCACCAAAAAATATGCCAATTTGGCATAATTACGCCACAACGGCAACACTGAAAGAACACTGAAGTTATATGCAGTCATAATGAGATTGGAAACAAATACTAAATATGAAGTAACGACTAAAAAATTAAATCTCGCTCTCAATAATTTTATGATGGAGAATTTTGTTCTAGCGTTTCGTTCCCATACATCTAGTGAAATGTTCAAACTATCTAATATTGGCGCATTGGCACCACTGCTTGACTTTTCGTCTGTTGTGTTGCATGCAATTGCGGATTGTCTGTAGTTGACTCGAGTCGAGTCGAGTCAGCTGCTGAAACTGTTTCCTCTCCCAAATACTTGAAATTTTTCTACTTTTCAAGTCAATGTCAATGTATTGATACGTCTAAAAACGTAATTTTATCTACATGTTTAATTCTTTAAGCAAATCGGTCCCCACGAAATATCGTGAGCTAGGAAGAAGTTAAGTTAGGTAATTACGATTCATTTTAAAGCTTGGGGGCCAAGGACGGTGGGAAAAATATCAGAAATGTCAAAAATTACGTGGGCTACGCCCCACTGGACTTCAAAGATCCAATGATTTTCTTATGGAAATATCACTACAGTGTTTTTATTAATAAGCAAAATGAACTAATGATCAGCTATGATTATCCACTTATACAAAAACCATATGTTAGGGGCTATAGCCCTTGTAAGCCACTAGTTATGTTTAATTCCTCACCCCTCTCCCCTTGGGGGTGTCATTTTCCCACTGGCGCCTCCAAAGATGAAACCCTGTGCGCGCCTATGACTATAGTTGAATCAGTTCTGTTAAATGAAGAAATTACTTTCGTCAGCTACAATAGTTGACCTATCAAAGGCATTTGATTGCATCCCTCACAGCATCCTCATGGAACAGTTAAACTGTTATGGAAAAGATGAGTTAAAATTGTCAAGTTCTTTTCCCAAAAATGGAATGCAGATAAATGCTTTCCTACAAAGTGTAACTCGTAAAAGATCTTCTCCACCCCAGAAAGCATGTGATAATCAACTTATGTTTTCTTCCTGACACACCAACTGTTGAATTATCCCCTCCCTGAGAGGATAAGTAGTAGTAAAATCTGATTTTTAAATAGATAAAACTGAAATTCCAAAAGTCCCATTTGTTTTCTTATTTGCCGTAAAAAATTATCTTTTAATATGTATTTTGTTGTATTGATCAGATATATCAATACAACTGGTATATACAATTTGTATTTTACGATTACAAATTTTATAAAAAATATACAGGATTTATTAACGAAGCAAAAAACTGAATATGGCACTAGAATGAATAGTTTGATGCAAATTTTGTGACGTGTTTTAATATTAGTAGTAACATTGACAATATATACTGAAGGAGACAAGCCATCTATATGACCCAGCTGTCCCTCTTTTAGTGTTAGCCAGAATTTGAAGTGTACCTAGTTTTATTAAGAACCGACAGAGTGTGCTGCTGTAAACTATTTATTTTAGTTATTTATGTTAACTTGTAAAAGATCTCCAACCCAGAAAGCAAGTTATAATCAACTTATATTTGCTTTCTCACACTCCAACTGTCGTATTATCTCCTCATTGAGAGGATAAGTAATAGTTGACAGGAGTATACTTTGTTAGTGAACTACGTCCTCTTTATCCTGGTCACACAAAAGTCGGGACTGCTTTTACAACGGCAATGAGGAGAATACTTCAGTATCTATAGTAAATGGTGGTATGGATTTTTTTATAATTTGCAACTGTTGCAGAAGGAAATTGTTGTTGGTTGAATATGTTATGTTTATGTGGTGACAGGTACTAGCCAAGTTCCCAGTGGTCCAGCACGTTCTGTTCGGGAGTCTCCTTCCTCTGGTCATCGCCCCGCTGCCGCCGACGAACCTCTTGGGGAAGAGACCTACGGGGAGGCAGAGCAGAGAGAGTGTCACTCGGCCCCCACCCCCCGGTGGCTTTGGGAGACCAGAGGACAGAACTGCAACTGCCACCAGTTTCACATCTGATAAACCGGAAGACAGAATTGGAGCTGTCGCCAGTACTACATCTGACAGACCAGAGGACAGAACCATAACTGCCGCCAGTGCCAAAGCTGAGAAACCTGAGGACAAAACTGTAACTGTCGCCAGTGCCACATTTGACAAACCGCAGGACAAAACCATAACTGTCACCAGTGTCACAGATGAGAAACCTGAGGACAAAACTGTAACTGTCGCCAGTGCCACATCTAACAAACCGGAGGACAAAACCGTAACTGTCGCCAGTGCCACAGCTGAGAAACCTGAGGACAAAACCGTAACTGTCGCCAGTGCCACATCTAACAAACCGGGGGGCAAAACTGTAACTGTCACCAGTGCCACAGCTGAGAAACCTGAGGACAAAACTGTAACTGTTGCCAGTACCACATCTAACAAACCGGAGGACAAAACCGTAACTGTCGCCAGTGCCACAGCTGAGAAACCTGAGGACAAAACCGTAACTGTCGCCAGTGCCACATCTAACAAACCGGAGGACAAAACCGTAAGTGTCGCCAGTGCCACATTTGACAAACCGCAGGACAAAACCGTAACTGTCACCAGTGCCACATTTGACAAACCGCAGGACAAAACCGTAACTGTCGCCAGTACTACAGCTGAGAAATCTGAGGACAAGAATACTCTCCGTACCACTACAGAAAAACCTGAGGATACAAATATAAGTAGTCAATCAAACGTTTCATTCCAAAAACATACCTCCGACACCACCGTCCCTAAAAACAGCCCTTCTCCATCACATAACAATTTGACATAATTTTTCTTTTCCAAAGTGTTTGTTAGTAAGTACTTATTTTATTTTTGTTTGTTGTATAAATGTCTATTGTACGATTACTTCTCTACTTTTTACCACGGGAAGTGTGTAAATATAAATGTTATTTTAGTGAAAAAGCGTGATTTGTTTAGTTATATTTTCCTGTTTTATTGAATTGATTTTGTTTACAGTTTACATTTGTTAAGGATTCTTGGTTGATTTTTGATACTGTAGGATACAGTCTGTAGCAATTAGATTTGTAAAGTTTTGAATTTTTGAGATTAGACAATTGATATGTGTCGGAAGTAGAATAAAAGTTCTCTGAAGATCAGTCCCCATACCTAAAGTTAAATGTTCAAAGCAGTTAATTTATTATTCTGGAATTGAAACCAAGTTTCAAGTTTCAGTAGTCTTAAAATCTAATGATAGCGATGGAATCATTATTAAATTGTTTTACTTTTCTCATTGTTCATGGTGCACTCAAAGTGAAAAGTAAAGTTCAAATGAACAATGATATAAAAGTACTATTTGTATTTATACTAAAAATTTAAACCATTATGGCATTTTCTTTGCCTCTAAATCCCCGCCTAACAATGAATAAAAGGAGGGCGAATGGGTGTTGTTCTTACTCCGGCACTCGGTTTCCAAGAAGTCTGTCAATCGTCACGGGAAAAATCAGACAATATGTTTTGGACATCAATTTTCATAGAATTTGAATTCGTAAATACAACTTAAGAGTCTTCATCACTGGAAATAAATGGTGCTTTACACATTTGCACCAAATTTCATTAAGATCGGACCTTTTTTACGAGAGTTATCGTGCTTACGGACATATATATATATATATACATATATAAAAATTTGAACGAATGGTGTTTTTGGCATCTGGGGACCTCAAAATGAAAAGTTATCATGGTCTCGGGGTTAAGTCTTACCATGAGACCTACGGTATAATAGCTTCTTCCCTATAGGGGAAATTCGCTAAAATGGTTGTGATGGTGATTTGTGTGACTTTTCATATATTACAATAATAGATCCTCACAATTATTGGGAGGGCAACTGTCTCCCCTGCTACGGGGATAATCAACAAAAAATCTTCGGGGAGGAAAGGCCAAAAACCTTTTTCCCATAAGATTAACATGGGATATTTTATGAAAACATTTTTGGATTTTCTCCGGAACCACTTAACCTAGGTTAATTATTCAAAATACTATATTGATTGTTTTTAAGCTCCATAAAATGGGTAAAACAAAAATGTTTGGGTAAAAATTGCAAAAAACTGATTTTTGGAAACTTTTGAATCCCCACAAACCCCCCTTCCCATGGTCCGATATTTCTGGTTTTCGAACTTAAAAGTCATGAATGTCACACATTTTAGCCAAATGTCATCAAAATCGGACATCTTTTACTCGCATTCACGGACACATAATATATATATATATATATATATATATATATATATATATATATATATATATATATATATATATATATATATATATACACACACACATATATATATATATATATTTATTTATATAAATTTGAACGATTAGTGTTTTGGCATCTGGGGACCTCAAAACAAAAAGTTATCATGGTCTCGGGCTTAAGTCTTACCTTGAGACCTACGGTAATAGCTTCTTCCCTATAGGGGAAATTCACTAAAAAGCTAAAACACAACGGTGTATCCTACTATATTTTGTGTTTATATTGGAAAATATATGGTAGGAAACAGGCAAGTTTTTTGACGCAAATTTTATTTGCACTCTGATATTTTTCAAGAGGTGCCGGACAGGACGGTGTTCCGATGCGCTCTATCACAAAAACAGCCCTGATTATATACCTATACAATACTAATCATTTAGGGTTGCCACATGGTAGTGTGGGAAAAAGAGATTTTAGCTGGCGACCACTGACCTTACAAACAAATAATTGAAAATTAAAGTAAACTTTGTAGGAAAACGTATTTGCCAAAGAGTAACAAATAATACACGTTGGAGTGTATAGCGAGATAGGGAGGGTTTAATCAAAAATCAGAAATTGTATTGACGTTATAAAATTATTAGAATGTATTGACATCGTTAGGTTAGCTTTTTGACAATCGTTGCATGATGATAAAGTTGCAAACGTAAATACATTTTCATTCACGAATAGGATAGCCACACGAAATTTGCGTTAATCAAAGCATTTTTAGGAAAAATTTATAAAAGAGATTTTTAATTGTGCACAGAAAAAATTCAGTAATCCTGGGAAACAGTGGTGGATACAGACTGTCGTTTTAGGGGGGTGAGTGAAAAAATATATAAACTGTCAAAATAAAATAAAATTTACCGTAAAAAATGGGTAAAATACGTGAAGGTTCGAGGATTTTTTGGAGGTGTTTATGACCCCCATTACCTCCCCCCTGTCTCTGCTCCTGCTGGGATCCGCGGGGCTAAAAAAAAATTTTATAGTAAAAAAATGCAGGAAACGGGTTTGTTTTGATGGAAAAAACTATTTTTTGTTCATATTTTTCATTTCCGGTTTTTGGGAATATAACATTCTTATTTTAAAAGGAGTGTGACCGTGTTAAATGTAATATAAAAAAAGAATATTTTAAATTTTGCTCACTAAAATAGATTTGTGCTCTTTAAAATGAGCCACAAAATGAACGATACTGTATAATCTATTGAGTAGGGAGGGCTTTGAAAGTTAAGATTGGCCTTATGGGAGAAGCAGGTAAAAACTCAAAATATTTCATGACTGGAGCCCCCTCTTAAAATGTAAAATCCTATGTACAAATTACGGTCGCCCGTGTTTTTATTTGTATATACAAATACTGTAGTTAATTTGAAAAAATATATAGGCACCTAAACATTTAAACTGAGACTGAGGTTAGATGAAATACAATGTTTCAGGAGTGGCAATCTATCCATCTTTCACTTTAGTAGATGGTTTTAAAGACTTCATTTTTTACCATCCAATGTTAAATGTGTATTGTTTTACCATACCATTATGTATTTCAACACTTTATATTTTAAAAACTATTTTATCCCTCAATTTCAGTCAGAATTAAATTTTAAATTAATAACGCTTGAACATTAAACGCTGAAGTTTTTGAAGCACTGCAGTGCCGGTTGTTTCATTGTGCCAGAGTGGCCTGTGGCCTACATCCTATCATACGTCACGGTCACAAGTTTCTTGACGTCAGAGCTGCACTTGCACAATGTGACGTAGATGGCGATGTGACGTCACGCTGCAGCCATTTTGTTGTCGTGTACCGCTACCGGAAGTGGCGGTCACTGCCCCAACTCTCTCTCTCTCTCCTCTCTTCTCTCCCTCCCGTGACATTTGTTAGTAGATAAATTACTATCACAACTCAAACCAATTTGGAAGAAGAATCTCAGTAGGTTTGTTTGAATTAAATCATATAAAAGTGATTAAATTCACTTTTTAGGAATGCAGTGGAGTACAAGAGAGTTAACGTTCGAATGAATACGTAAGCAGAATTGAAATCAAGCGGGGACGATTCATAACGTCGAAAAGTTTCAAAACATCCAGTTCCTAATTATAAACCTTTAAGTGTGCTTTAAGTGTTTCACAAAATAAAGCTTCTTAACGTAAAGCTCCATTTAAATCTAGATAGCAGTTCAGAAAGTTAAGTGGCATAAAATTACACTTAATGTAAATAATACCCCCGTCGCAGCAAACCTGCGTACTCAGCGAATTTCCAATGCATATATATATGCGTTTCACTACTACCTAGAGCCACTTACCAAGTTTCACGAAAATACATTCATTAATAAGTGATATATATTATTTGATTTATTCTCCATAAGAATAACATTATAATTGAGTACGCAGGTTTGCTGCAACAAGGAAGATATGTTTTTTTGCAATTATCAATATAACTCAACCAGGTGAAGCTACATACCAAGTTTTATTAATTTAAGTTCATAACTAAGGGAGATATTAAACTTTACTTAATCTCCATATGAATAACATGGGGCCGAGTATGCAGGTTTGCTGCTACCGGGAAAAATCAACAAAAACCATTTTTTTGTGCTAATATCAGTAAAGTACAACTAGTTGAAGCCACATACCAAGTTTCATCAATATACATACATAAATAATCGAAATATAACATTTTATTCATTCTCCATAAGGATAACATTGGACAACGTACTGTGTTTAGCACTTTGAATATCACTGCAACGGTTGGACGTAAAACAACAATTAAAACGCCAAAATGATTGTTTTGTAGAGCTAAACTGATTGGTAGAAAGAAATGTGAAGTTTTTAGTGAAACTATCTGAGTAAAATCTAAAAACCGTATTCCCGTAAGATTAACATGGGAAATTGTATGGACACATATTTTGACTTTTCTCCACAACCACTAAACCTAGCTTAATGATTCAAAAAACTAAATTGTTTGTTTTTTAAGCTCTATAAAATGGCTATAACCAAAATCCAGAGTTTTTAAAATTTTAGGGTAAAAAGTTCAAAAAACTGATT
Organism: Allygus modestus; assembly: GCA_963675035.1. NCBI lineage: Eukaryota > Metazoa > Arthropoda > Insecta > Hemiptera > Cicadellidae > Allygus > Allygus modestus. The sequence continues at coordinate 101,837,250 of OY776112.1, forward strand.
TTTGGTAAATTTTAAACCCCCATAAAACCCCCTTCCCATGAACCGATCGATCTGGTTTTCGAACTTAAAGTCACAAATATTACTCTCCACATTTGTGCCAAATTTCATAAAAATCGGGCGCATCTTTCAAAAGTTATCGCGGTAACGGACATATATATATATATATATATATATATATAAATTTGAACGAATAGTGTTTTTGGCATCTGGGGACCTCAAAACAAAAAGTTATCATGGTCTCGGGCTTAAGTCTTACCATGAGACCTACGGTAATAGCTTCTTCCCTGTAGGGGAAATTCGCTAAAAAACGGGTGCTGTAACGTAACGTTAATATTTGAACGCAAATTAAATGTGTGGTGTTTCAAAAATAAGTAAAGTTTCATAACGTAAAGTAGTGATTTATTATAATATATAATATAAAATGCCTATCACAACGTAAAGTTTCATAAGGTAAAGTAGCTAGGTATTATAATTACATTAATACATGTAAGTGTATCACAACGTAAAGTTTGATTATGTCTAATATTTAATTTTTAATTCTATTGGGAGGCAGTGTTTCATAAGGTAAAGTTTCAAAACATAAAGTTTGTTAGAATTTCATAACGTCAGTTATAGGACTCACTCCAGTTTGATCCAATTTTTCCTGTGCTGGATTGGAGTGAATCATCTTAGGCGTTTACGACGGTTACAACTTTACATTATGAAACTTTACTTCGTGCAACCACTACGACATTACTTCGTGTTTACTACATTATAATTCTTTCACTTAACGTTTTGAAACAGGTATTTTAAACTACAAACTTTATGTTTTGAAAATTTGCCTTATGAAACACTGCCTCCCATTTGAATTAAAAATGAGTTCGCACGCAGCACGCTGACGTGAGGGAAGTGAATTTCCACAAAAAACTTTTAAAACTCAAAATATGTGTAAAAACATTCATTTATACCAATTTCCATTGATATCTGAAAACATTGATTTTTTGGCTGTTCTGATGCTCCTGGTTTCATTTACCTCCAAAGCTGGGAATACAATTTTGCGCATTATAATGTTAGGAGAAGGTCCAGGCAGTCTTGAAAGTAGGCGTGAGTTTCTTGGGATGATAAAAGTACTCTAACAAAGGAATAAAAGGCTTTTCTAGTGTAAAACCCCCATAAGACAACGTACTGTGTTTATTCAAAACACATTTTCTTTAATAACTCGGTAAATATTTATGCTAGAATGACGAGAGAGGGCTTAAAACTTTCGCCTCACTAATTCCCATGTTTTACACGCATTCATTTTACATCCGGGGCTTTTCTGACCCTTTTTGGGCCCAAAAACTCGAAATTTGAAAGATTAATCCCCATAAAAAGGGTTTAGCGTTTTCCGATTGTTTTGCCCAACGAACTTGTCCAACTGATTACAGAAAGGAACGTCCCTACCAAATTTGAAGTTAATCGGACAAAACATGCGACCGCTAGAGTGCATACACACACACACACACACACACATATATATATATATAATTTTGAACTACCCCCCAAAACGTGTTCAGGGGGTCACGTTAGGAACCTTTATGGTGGTCCCGGGCTTAAGTTTCACCGTGCGGGTCATGCTAATAGTTCATTTTCCAAAGGAAATTCACTAATAAAATACTTTAATTTCTGAAACTTTACGTTGTGAAACACTTGGACATTTAATTTTGATTTAAATAGTTTCTTTACCTTTTGAAACTTTACGTTTGAGAACAGTTTTGATTGCATGGTATTAGATGACAACTTTACGTTTTGAAATGCAGCCTTTTCTTTAAATGTAACTTTACGTTGTGCAACGGACCCAATCAAGCGACACGTTTGTCCAGATTGTGTTGTAAATTGTCAAGCGTATAACAACTAAAGAAATGTATATTTTAGATTGATTAAATAAATATCGCCAATTACTCGTGCAGTATAATCACCTCCTTCAATAGGGGTTGAGCCAGGGAGGGGTAGTGGGATGTATCCCCAACGAAATCTTTAAAAGTTGGGTGAAGATTTACACGCCAGTAACAACAAGTCAGGGATTCTGTTGGACATAAGAAAGTCACAAACACTTTTTGCTTGACTACAAATTTCCAAATTGTGTTCAATGCTTAAATTTGTGACTTGGCAAACCTGTTTGTCAGCGGTTTACGTTTGAAAGTTCGTATTTTCGTTTGTCCCAAGGAGGTTTATTGTATAACTGGAGGTAACACTGCTTCACTATTTTTGTCGAAAAAGCGAGCCGGTGATTTTGTCAGGTTGGTACACGGATGAGGCAAATTTATCGTTCTTTGAACTATCCTCACGTGTTGTTTTACTCCTATATGTGAATCTACTCATGCAAATCACTGGAATAAAAGTCTTAAAAGTTGGAACAATTTCATTTTTTCGTGTGATTTATTCATCTACTCTTGTCATGAAATACGATAAATTTTGAGCAAATTAACAAAAATACAAATTTATTAATGTTCAAATCAAGAGTTGGTATTTGATTTACTTTGTCGACTCGTTCGATTTCAGCGAGTAGTTCTTTGCCTCACCAAAATTTGCAAAGAACGGCTCGTAATTTTGTTCATCAGTGTTGCTTCCAGTATTACCAATAGAACTCCTTGGTTTGTCCCATATCGTTCTCGTAGGTTGTTAAGCTTGACAAGATGTGATGTATTTCCATCCCTGCACCTGTTTTATTTTGTTCAGGTAATTCGGTATTGTTATGTTAAAAAAGTTGGATCCTCATTTTATATTGTTCTCATATTGTTTATATTGAAATGTGTTCTGCTTATATTAACAATCAAACTCCGTTCCGTTTAAATTTTAGGTTAGGAGTGCGGAGTTGGATTGGGCTTGAGGCATACAGAGCTTCATCGTCGCAGCGTAGTAGCATAAACATGTTTAAGTAAGTCCTATTGTTGTATCGTCTGCTCTGATAAACGATAACGCGTCGTGCAATTACTGGTTAGTTATATATTCAAGATTCAAATGCTAATGATTTTGCCCATAAGGCTTATCAGTACATTTTTACATGCCATATGTAACAACAAACATTGTACGTAAGTGACAACAAAATATGCAAACATTATCAGTGGCGGATCCAGCCAGGGGGCGCCGCGGGGCGCCCCCCTTGGACTCAGAAAATGTTTAATTAATAGGTAAGTACCTGGGGGGCCGAGCTATGCTCGGGGGAAGGCCAGTCAGTTTGTTTAGATGACTTGGAGTAATATTTCACCACTTCCCCCTATACTGATAATCAGATTTGTATAACTCATTTGCCTCTTTTCTACATTTTTAAGGTCCCTCCAGTTTTTATTTATAACTCAATGTCCCTTTGACTTATTTTACTACTCTATATATGTAATCTTCACTCAAATCTTTTAATCTCTGCTCTCAAGAAACCACATGCTAATAATCATAAACAACATGAGTTACTTTGACAGTTCCCTGGTTGATTATGAACAGCTGTTAAAATTCTTTTGTTTTGATTTGAAACTCCATAAGCCCAATGTTAATTTTTTTAACTTTTCATTTTAGTTTTTTTACATTATTTGATTTTTCCTGGAGATGAGGCCTGTCTAGAACTTATTTTTATCCCAGAAATTAGTTATTTTGAACATTTGAAGGAAATCGTTGGAGCCGTTTTTGAGATCAGTGTCGCAGGCATAAGCAAGCAACCCTTACTCATATTAGAGTATAGGATAGAGTGACGCTGTCTGTTAATTATTTGCACCAACACGTCTTACCTACTGGGCGATGCTCTACAAAGTGGAGCATCCCCTATAACGGGCCACTACGAATAGTTTTAACAGTACAATTTTCATGGAATGTGTAGGCCAAGATAGTGAGCCCCGGTGGTAGAATGGTAAAGAAGCATGTCACAATAGAACGGTACGTCCTTTATCTATGTGTGTTAAGTAACTTACTGCATTCAAAAAATTGTACAGTTGCCGATCAATATATATAAAATTATGGAGTCACTGAGCTCCTGAAATCCGACAAACACAACTTACTTACTAGGTATATCTGTAGGGTAAAGGCACCACAACACCGGCCTAGAGACTTGGGCCGAGCATCCCTCAGGTAACGCACCACAGCACCGGCCTATTGAACTTGGCTGCCCTAAAGCACACACCGCAGCACCGGCCTAGGGGCTGGGGCCGAGCATCCCTTAGGTAACGCAAAACAACACTAGCCTATTGCCTTAGGCTACATTCTACCCTACGCCATGTCACCCCTTAGGCTGCCCTAGTGGCACACACCGCAGCACCGGCCCTGCAGTCTTCCTCAATCATATTCTTCTTTTCTGAAACCTTTGCGTTCCACCTTATCCTTTTTCTGCGCGACGGTTTAGCCTTGGGTAGTGCGTGTGAGTAAATAATTTGGTATAAAATGTTTTTTTTTGAGGTAGTAGTTGTATAACATGTCTATATTTATGTACCTACTGTTTATTGTATCAGTGGAATACTTAAATATTACACATTTCATTGTGAAATAAGTGTTACAATGTGATGTTGTATTTGTTAGCATCATGAGTGAATTGAATTTAGCGAGTACTAACAACTACCTCCCGTTACTGGGGGGATGTTCTTGTTTAGTGAGAAAAACAAAATTCTCAAGTGCCCCCCCTCAACAAATTCCTAGATCGGTGTCCTCCTACTTGCGGTCGGTCCTATTTGCGGTCAGTCCTATGGTGTCCTCCTACTTGCGGTCGGTCCTATTTGCGGTCAGTCCTATTTGCGGTCAAGTGTAATTTTATAAGGGATGATCAAGGTTCTGGAGGTGGAAGGGTTTCCAGTTTGCGGTCACATCTTGAGAGATGGTTAATTACTTCTTCTTCCCGTTCTTAGAATACCTAGCCACTAAATATATAACAGAATGATTTTACCATAATCACAAATCAAGTTTAGTTATATATAGAGCAGCAAGGATTCTAAATGTATAAATTCTGAGACTCATATCTTCAAGTTCGTAGTTGTCTACAAAGCCACTTTTATATTATCAGACAGATTTTTCTCAACTTACAAATCAAGTCTGATAATATTATAAATGACCGTTTATTACAAAAAAAATACAGTTGACAACTACGGTAGAATGTCGAATGACAGTGGAATCTTGGTTACGTTTTGGGGAAAACTAGTTTTGCATAAGGGGTTGTTTTGCCAGTAAACAAGGGGGGCATGATGTCGAGTCACCTACCCCTATTCTGGTGTACATACCTGCTGTATGCGTCATCCCCCCATCCCCCTGGCCCGCTTGTTCTGCGGGACATGGTTTCTAGTCACTTACCCCTACATGTGTACATACCTGTTGTATGCGTCATCCCTCTGGCTCCCTTGTTGTGAGGCTCACTATATGGTGTTAAAATATGTGACCGCAAATTGGACAAATATAATTTGATTAGCCCACGACATTTTTGGGGTGACCGCAAACTGGACGATTTTGCCCTTGACCGCAAATAGGACTGACCGCAAGTGGGATACAACCAGTCCTATTTGCGGTCAAGTGTAATTTTATAAGGGATGATCAAGGTTCTGGAGGTGGAAGGGTTTCCAGTTTTCGGTCACATCTTGAGAGATAGTTAATTACTTCTTCTTCCCGTTCTTAGAATACCTAGCCACTAAATATATAACAGAATGATTTTACCATAATCACAAATCAAGTCTAGTTATATATAGAGCAGCAAGGATTCTAAATGTTGTATAAATTCTGAGACTCATATCTCCAAGTTCGTAGTTGTCTAAAAAGCCACTTTTATATTATCAGACAGATTTTGTCAACTTACAAATCAAGTCTGATAATATTATAAATGGCCTTTTATTACAAAAAATACATACTTGTTGACAACTACGGTAGAATGTCGAATGACAGTGGAATCTTGGTTACGTTTTGGGGAAAACTAGTTTTGCATAAGGGGTTGTTTTGCCAGTAAACAAGGGGGGCATGGTGTCGAGTCACCCACCCCTATTCAGGTGTACATACCTGCTGTATGCGTCATCCCGCCCATCCCCCTGGCCCGCTTGTTCTGCGGAACATGGTTTCTAGTCACATACCCCTACATGTGTACATACCTGTTGTATGCGTCATCCCTCTGGCTCCCTTGTTGTGAGGCTCACTATATGGTGTTCAAATATGTGACCGCAAATTGGACAAATATAATTTGATTAGCCCACGACATTTTTGGGGTGACCGCAAACTGGACGATTTTGCCCTTGACCGCAAATAGGACTGACCGCAAGTGGGATACAATCCCTAGATCTGCCCCTGAACATTATACAGAGTGTTCATAAAGTCCTGGACTGATTTTACGTGTAATAAATTGAAAACCACTAATGATACAAGAATAAGCTTACATTTTCAAGAAACTGCAACAAATAGAGTTTTATTTACATATACTCAACATCAGTAGACTTACACGTGTGACAAATTGGTGGCCCGTAGAATATCTAGCAAAAATTCAATTTTCGCCCAAGTATTAACCAAAATATTAGCGATTGTTGATATTACTCCTCTGATTCTGGTCTTCAGCTCGTCCATATCAGAGACAGGCATATAGATCAGGTGTAGCATATAGAACGTCTTTAACATAGCCTCCATTGGGGTAATATCCGGTGAATGCGCCGCCGCATTGGTTATTGGGTCATTGGGTGTTTCCTAGAGAGATTTCCTAGGTGAAACATTCCCAATCGGTGGATGGGTTGTGGCGGGCCTATAGCTTTGGAGCTATGATAAATACGTTGTATACACCAGTCTCTGATATGGAGGTGGTGAAGACCAGAATAAGAGTAGCAATATCAACAATCACTGAGGAGATGTTGGTTAATACTTGGGCGGAAAATTGAATTTTGGCTAGATTCTACGCACTACCAATGGTCACTCGTGAAAGTATACTGGTGCGTTGTGTATATTGTAAATACAACTCTATTTGTTGCACTTTCTGGAACAAATGTAAGCTTATACACACCACCAAAGAGCTTTTTGTAGCTCTAGTGATTAGTGGTTTTCAATTTATTACACGTAAAAATCAGTCCAGGAATTGATGGATACCTGGTACACTAAGAGGGGGCACTAGTCACAAGACCTTAGGCGTTTCTACCTGCTTCCCCCATAAGGCCAATGTTAAATTTCAAGTTCCGTCCAGTAGTCATTTGTGAATATAACTAACAAGTGTTTATCTAGCGGTTTCATTGAAAACATTTTCGATATGTGTTTTAAAAGTCGATAAAATAATTATTACATTTTTAGTATTTTATGGCGAAATTATCAATAAATGAAAAATAAATTCGAAACGTTGCTCATTGAAATTGTTTTTTTATTTTTCCTCTTTAAAACAAGCGATAAATCAACAATATCCGACCACCCGTTTAGGCTGGATGGGACTTGAAAGATAACATTGCTCTTATGGGTTTAGGAATCTACTGGAATCTACCTGCGTTTACTGGTGCCTCCTCTCAAATCTCAGTTTTCTTTCTTATATATTGGTTGATTGACTCTTGCCTTCCCTATTTTCCATGCACTTTAGTTTGAAATCACTCTTACTACTTTTAACTCTTAATCAATTATATGAGCTTTAAAAATAGAAAATTACAACTTTATTTGACATAATTAAATATATCCAAACACACATGCATTATTATTATCTGTTTTTAGACTAGGCATTCAAAATATAGGTAAGAAGTGTGACCTAGCCAGAGTTAATTGTTAAAATAACTTTCTTTTTTCTTTTTTTGCGGGTTATTTTGCAATAGCTAATTAACTTAATTCCATGTTAAATCGAAATAGTTTTTAGTTTAGCGATTCATAGTTTCATGCAATTTTTTATTTTTGTTGAATTTGAAACCCATGATCATAAAAATATGTCTTACCATATATACTTAGCTAAAACAGTTAGCTTGGTAAAAAGTACGTTGAACGTGAAAACCCTTCATGGTAACATTCGCATAGTTTTTACTTTTCCATTAGATTATAGTGGTGATATAGAAAAGAAAAGCGCGTGGGTGTGCATTTTGAACCATATAACTATAGGAAACCCCTTCGACTAACTAGAAACTAACATAATCCTCTGATAACCTTTATCACAATTCCATGTCGTATAATGCAGCCAAAGGTAAAAGGAAGTCACATTTAAGCTCTTTGGCAAATGCGATCAATATGCCGAAACAAGTTTCCTGGCTGATATATAGCCTAATGAAGCTTTGTTTGAAGGTGTAGGCGCCCCCCCCCCCCCCCGGCATCGACCAGCGTGGCGCGCTCCCATTGCCCCCTCACCAATTGTGGGGTCGGGGTTTGGACGAGTCTAACCTCAAATCGCTCAATATCTCTGACTGTTGCGTCACAGACGACCTGATAGCGTTATCAGCCAAATGTGGAACAAGTCCAAGGTCACTTTAAGACTATCGTCGAAATGGTTCTTCACAGTCTTCATTCTCGTTTGGTTGGTTAACAATTTAAGAACAGTAGAACGGCTCGTATAAACAAAAATATGTTTTAGAGTTTTGTATCAAAACTTTGCAAAATGCATTATAAACTAACTTACTTTTAAAGTGTTTATTTGATTTTCAAATTTGCATTTATACGTTGTTATTTCAGTTACGTGCAAAATGACAATGCCTATAGTTTCTCGATTATATCAAGTTGTTTAGTGTTACTACCTTACTTTTGTTTCAACCTAAAGCTCCTCGTGAGTTCTTCACGGCAGATGACAGCAAAGACATTACAAAATTTTCCTTTATTGCGTTTACACTTGGTAAAATTGTTTCGAAACTTAATCTGCGAACAATCTTACAAATATGTATATTTTGCTGGATAACTTTTCTCAAATTTTTCTGACGCATCATCTAATATGATGCACTTAGAAGACGCTCCAGACAGTAAACAGGATAAACGATGTCAAGACTAAACAAATTAACGAAATTACTGCCAAAGCGAGATTACAGCACTCTGAAGCTCCAAAGTTCCATATGCAAACAGCAGTGAAACTTCCAAAAATAGTTAATAATACAGTACTTGTATATTTTATCTAGACAATGGAGTTCACCATATTAGTTACTAATACAGTACTCGTATATTTTATCTAGACAATGGAGTTCACTATATTAAATAATAACTGCCGATGCTCTAGTAGTAGTAGCTCAGTAGATATACAATCAAAGTCTAGTGTAAATGAACCTTCAGCACCTTGTAAATGCAAGCGGTGGACGATCGACCGCGGTTGAATGCTGAATGCTGAATGCTAATCGGCTATCTATAGTCACGTGACTTTGTTTAAGTTTTGAAATGTAATGCTTGAACTTGAACCGCTCATGTATACAAAAAGTGTATATCCAGATCCTAATTTTGGTCAGTAGGCTTCTGATCCTTATAAAACCCAATGTGCGTAATTAACCTGTTTTCTTACAAGTTCCAATTAACCATCACGGAAGGTCGATTCAATAAGCTATTCTTTAAGTGTTAAACATTATAATTTGAATGGGGGACTCCAACCTTCCAGAAACCGACTGGAGAACTACTGACATGTCACAAGTTAATGATTTGTCAAGTTTGATCCTATATTTAGCTGTTACACATAGTCTGAGGCTGATAAACGCTTCCTGTAATCACCGTGGGGTATGTCTGGATTTGGCATTTTCTTCATTTGCTGATTCTGTATTTGATGTGGCGGAGGACCTTCTACTGATTAAAGACATGCATCATCCAGCTCTGCTAGTATCATTTGTGGTTCATGAAACTACCTCACATCCTCAAACCTTGAAAAACGTTACAGACTTCCGCAGATGTAATCTTGAATCAGTTCTCTATCAATTTTAATGCCACGTGTATCCATCTCCTGCAGAACTCCTCAATCCGGAAAGTACTTGGAATAGCTTCAGCAGCAAACTTAGTTTAATTGTGAAGAAATCGTCTCCTATATAATATGAAAGTAGTTGGCGTTTCTAGGTTCCCTCCATGGTTATCAAACTCTCGCAAACGTCTTGTTACAAGGAAGAAAATTTATCTTAAGAAATATAAGCGTTTTCTGGATATTACTGATTATATCATCTTGAAAAACTTAAGAAGAGGCTGCAAGAATGTAGCTCAGCAATGTCGGGCCAGGTACATTAGTGCTATTGAATAGAATATGAAATATTTCTGGCTTCATGTCGGTAGCCTCAAGAAATCTTCTGCCATTTCATAAAAGATGTTCTAAGAAACGATAGAAGCCACAGATGCCAGCAGAAAATGTCAACTTTTGCAAATTATTTTGCTTCTGTCTTCAGTAACAGTGACGCCATCAATGTTCCCGTCTTTTGACTGGCTTCAACCTTGTTCTTTCAAACGTATCGATATCTGCATTAGACAATCAGACGAAGGTGGAGGCCCTGGATCCCCTCAAGGGAGCTGGACCTGATGCTTGTACCCCCACTTGTACTAAAATACTGGTTCTTGCTCCATATCTGGCCCTGTTCTACGATGCATTAGGGGCTATCGTTTTTCCATCTTCTCTCAAGAACAGTTGTGTTGTTCCTATTTTTAATTCAGGTGATGAGGAGAATGTGTGTAGTCACCGCCCAATATCAATTAAACATACACTTGCTAAAATCTAAAAAAAACATTTTTTGAGAGTTTACTTCCATTTAAGTAAACTCATTGCAAAAGAACAACATGGATTTCGTCAGGGCCGTTCAACAGGTACGAACTTGCTGCACTTCCAGGAATATATCATGTCAGCCTTTGTGGAGTCCTACTCAGTGGACTGTACCAACCTAGACTACTCTAAGGCTTTTGATAGAGTAGTCTGCCATTGACCATTGAATTGTCTGCGGATCCTTGCGATCCTTGCTGGATTGGTTGAAAAGCTAATTATACAACAGGAAGCTCCTTGTCAGATATGATGGCTCCACCTCACCATTTCATATCACATCTCGTGTTCCCCAAGGGTCTCATCGTGTCCCCTTACTCTTGTATAATATGTTTATAAATAAGATTGGGAATGTGATATGTTGCTAGCGATATCAAAGTATTCTCTAGAGTATCCTCAGTCCAAGACCAAGAAACCCTCCACAAATCTCTTTTAACAATAAAAGTGTATGGTGTCCGTCTAATGCCATGGAGCTCAATGTATCTAAATGCCAGGTTATGACTTTCAGGCGAACAAAGGACTACCTCTGGTGTAACTACACAATTGATGGATTCTTCTGAAGAGGGTTGAAAAACTCAGGGACACTTTGCCCCTCCATACACCTTGAGTACATCACCAAACAAGCTAGTTCAATTCTTGGCTTCATCATGAGATCGACCGCGGAGTTCAGCAGCCCACCTCAATTCCTAGTCGTACTTTACAAGTTGTACAATCTTTCCTGGAATACGGTACTGTTTTATGGTTACAATGGGACGTCGGGATATGCTTGACAAGAATCAGGTCAGATTTATCAGATTGCTTGGTCCTAGACTTGGTTATGCTTACTTGGAAACTCTGTTAGTTTGTCCAGAAACAATTTGACCTCCAACCATTCTAGATAAGAAGAACTTTGTTTGACAAACATTGATTTCATCGTTCCAAGAGGAAACCGCTCCAAGTCAATCTTTTGAAAAAGGTAGGCCATTCTACTATGCCTTCTACCATGGTGTTTCCAGACTTCTAAGGCTTGGGAAAGATACAGCCTCACATGTCAACTTCTTTGGGATGACTCCATCCCGCCTCAGGAGAGAAACCTTGGATTGGATAAGTGAGAACCCATGATTGTGGCCTGTCTTCTGACTCCTTAGTAACCTCCATCATAAGTGTATTGTACTTTTCTTTTGGTGGTGTCTCCAAAGGGCCACACTCTTGTGCGTGTTCTCCAGTGCTGTATTGTGCTTTCTTTTGGTGGTGCCTCTAGAGGGCCACACATTTGTGCATGTCCCGTGCTTTCAACAATTTTACACTCATACTCACTTGAGGACTATTTAATCATATCACTTGATTTCCATACCTTGTTCATTGTGCTCTATTTACTCCCTTCCTCTATCATTATTTAAAACTTTCATTAACTTTTTTATACTTTTTTCGTATACCCGTTAACAATCATTTCACCATTTAAATCTTATTAATACTAAAATTAAATATTTAATATATCCGTCAACTTTTTCAGAGTCATATTATTGTTGATATTTATACATAATTTCACTATTTACATCTTGTTAATGTTAAATTTCATTGCACCTTACCTCTGTATTGTTATTTGTTATGCGTTTTTTTTAATAAGGGCCTCCCCTGAGGCCCTTATTCACTATCTGCGAGTCCATCTTGACTATCTGTGTATGGTGCAGAATCCCCTGAGGTCCTTTATTATCCTAATTTATAGCCATGTATGATGCTGACTCCACTGAGATCCTGGTCGTCCATCTTCACCAGCCGCGTATGATCCTGACTCCTCTGAGGTCCTAATCATCCGGATTTACCAGTCACGCATGATCCTGACTTCCCTGAGGCCCTGGTCACCCATCTTCAACATCCGTGCATGATCCTGACTCCCCTAAGGTCCTGGTCATCCCCCTAAGGACCTTCACCAGCCGCGTATGATCCTGGCTCCACTGAGGTCCTAAACATCCAGATTAACCAGCCGGGTATGATCCTGACTTTCCTAAGGCCCTGATCACCCAGCTTCACCATCACTGCATGATCCAGTCTCCTGAGGTCCTGATCATTCATCTGTGCATAATCCTTACTCCCCTCCGGTCCTTATCATCTGGCGTCACGAGTAGTGCATGATATAGATTACTTTCTGATTTCGTATACACCATGTGAAGACGGATAGGGATCTCTTACAAACTAGGCGCAGAAGATTCCTAACCTCCCCCCCCAATTCACCCACTAAACATGACCTCCAGTAGTTGTGTTACAGGACCTCATCGGATTGTGCGTCGGATCCACAGCGATGAAATCGCACTTTCTTTTCCACTTTCACATAGGGAGCAACGACACATGACGTGGGCTTTCCTGCGCACTAGGGGAAATACAGAACATTATTTTTCTAAAAGTAATTTGAAAAGTAGATTTATCAGGTGATCCCTATTGGGGGAGGGGCGCCTAGGTGCCTAAGATCCTGCTGAGAGTGTTGTGCGACCCGCTTATGTCGTTCTCGGGTCAGGCCGCGGCCCCGTTACCCCCCCCCCCTCTGACTGCACACAGCATCTCTAGCATCGTCTTCAACAGTCCCGGTCTTGTGGTTGTGGTTTGGACAGATGAATAGTGTTAATTAATTGATTCATAGATAATAATAATTTATGTAGGCTGTAAGTACATACAAATACAATAGGCATGTTACACCGAGTATGCAAAACGTAAAATAAACATACAAAGCATTTGTTCAGTTTAAAAAACGTCTATAATAATACAAATTACACAAAATATAAATATAGGTATACATAGTATAGAATAGTTGCTCAAAATATAGCTGCTAAATATGTATTCCAAATAAAACCATAAAAATCCAAATCATGTATTCATTATTACATAACACTGGAAAAAAACTTTCAAAACCTTCTTATATTTGATGAAGTTGAATGTTCTCGCATATTCTTATCGGAAAAGGAAAAGAGGATAGCTTCCAAGGAGAAGCATGCAATAAACTTGTCGTGTGCGTGTAGTAGATTGCATGTGGAGATCACCAATTTTGAACCACTTGAATTCGAAAATATCAAAACTGTTCAAGTTAATGTTTAAGTTGTTTGAGGGGGGGGTTGGACGGAACACATTAACACATTTTCCACTACGAAAAACTAATTCTATTAGGCAGTTAAGCTAAATGGGGCATAGCAACCTAATTATCATGCGGAGACCTAAGTTTTTAGAAACGTTTTGGAACTAACAAAACTGTAAATACAAGTAATTTGCACCTTGCTTTGCGTTCAGATCCTAGCTAAACAATCAATATATGAAAACAAATTAAAACATTAAAATAATTTGAAAATTTTAATGCATATTTTCTTTCATTATTTTAGCGCTGCTTGAAAAGCGTGTGCAGGAATTCACCCAGAATATAGGACTTGCTGTGGTAAAAAACGAAAACGAAATGGAAACGTATGGAAATGTTTAACGATTCCTCTGTGACGATTCTTAATTAATAAAGGAATGAGGGAGGACACAATGAGTACAATAATTTATATCTGATACATACTTAATTACGACGAAAAAGGTGAACGCACAATTTCTTTAATTGTTTTAGCGCTGCTTGAAAAGCGTGTACAGGAATTCACCAAGGATAAAATATAGGACTCGCTATGGTAAAAAAAACTGCAACATTTTTATCGATTCTTAATTTATAAAGGAATGAGAGTACAATAATTTATATCTGATATATAATTAATTAAGACAAAAATTCTCTGACAAAGAACAACTAACTTGGTGCTGATGGCAAGCAAGTTGGCAGCATCTCCGCTAGGATGCGCGCGGTGTTGGTGGCGCTACTGCGCATGCCCCCAATATTGATCCGAGGGAACAAAGGCAGCTGTTTTATCACCTAAATGGACTGTCGGTCGGAATCAAGTGATATGCTTATAATCATTGTTGTGTGAACTCTACCTGCCACGTTGTTCTGAAATATCAAAACTTTTTCAGTTTGCTTAGTTTTGCAGTCTGTACAATTAATTTCGAAACGTGTGATCCAATATTATTTAGACAAACATAAATAATGTTAAAATGAAATAGCGATTGTTTATTATTGCCACAATAAATTTGGTATCTCAGATTTTTAATCGAGCAATTTAAATTTATTTTGTAAATTAACTGACGCTAGAACCTATTCAATTCACAACAAACAATGTATTTTCAAGAGTGGCAAATCATTCAGCGTTTCTACCTGTTTCCCCCTTAAGGCCAGTGTTAACTTTCAAAGCCCATCTCTCCTCAACGGATTATCAAATACAGTACCTATCGTTAATTTTTAGTTGTTTTCAAGTATAAAAAATATATCTAGCGATTTCAGTGAGTAAAATGTCGGTAACACTAAATATTCGTTAAATAGAATTCCAATATATTCAATATTAACGATTTGTTATAATGCGATGGGAAACTATTGGTGATATCGAAATCTTGCTTTATTTTGTTGTTATTTAAGTTTTATAGTGAAAAATGCAAAAACTGATTTGTTTGAAATGTCAAATCCCCGTTAAACGACCTTCTCATGATCCCCATCTTTCTGGCTTTCGAACTTAAATACACGAATGTCAATTTACACATTTGAACCTAATACCATCACAATTGGGCGGGTTTTTTTAAAAAGTGATTGCGTTAACGGGCATAAATTTTAACTAATGGTGTTTTTGGCATTTGGGGGCCTTAAATTTAAAGTTATCATGGTCCCAGACAAGGATTACCATGCCACCTATAACGTAATTGCTCGTTCCTTAGAGGGGGAATTCGCTAAATAATAGTCTAAATATGAAATAATCTTCAGGCTGAGATATTTTTTTTATCTGTCTACCACTAATTTTATCAATATGTTACATTAACTTTACTCGTAAAATGGGTCAAGCTTGAAACACGTGAAAGCGTTGCCGGCAATGCATTTAATTATAATAACATTACAATTATAAACAAGTTCGCACGCAGCACGCTGACGTGAGGGAGGTGAATTTCTACATAACAAACTTTTAAAACTCAAGATCAGGGTAAAAACAAACATTTTTTTCAAATTTTTATTAACATCTGAAAACATTGATTTTTTGGCTGTCCTGTTGCTCCTGGATTTATCTGCAACGCTGGGAATACAATTTTGCACATTATAAGATTAGGAGAGGGTCCAGTCAGGCCTGAAAGTAGGCGTCAGGTTGCTGGGGATGATAAAAGTACACCAACAAATGAATAACAGGCTTTTCTAATGTAAAACCCCCATAAGACAACGTACTGTGTTTAGTCGGTAAATATGTATGCTAGGGATGGACGAGAGAAGGCTTAAAACTTTTGCCTCACTAATTCCCATCTTTTTCCATGCATTAATTTTACATCCGGGGCTTTACTAACTCTTTTTGGGCCCAAAAACTCGAAATTTGAAAGATTAATACCCAATACCCCCGACGCAGCAAACCTGCGTACTCAGCGAATTTCTAATGCATAATATATGTCTTAATACCACATAAAGCTGGATAGTAAGTTTCATAAACATATATTCACAAATAAGCGATGTATACAATTTTAATTATTCTCCATAAGCATAACATTGGGGATGAGTACGTAGGTTTGCTGCAACAAGGAACACAAAATATGGGTTTTCATGCAAATATCAATATATATCACCTAGGTGAAACCACATCCCAAGTTTCATCAATGTACAATCATAAATAAGCGATATATACCATTTTGATTTTTCTCTATAAGAATAACATGGGGGATGAGTACGTAGGTTTGCTGCAACAAGGAACACAAAAATGGTTGTTTTTATAAATATTACTATAACTCGACAAGGTGAAGCCACATACCAAGTTTTATTAAATTATGTTCATAACTAAGGGAGACATTACATTTGACTTATTCTCCATAAGAATAACATGGGGGCTGAGTACGCAGGTTTGCTGCTACGAGAATAATCGGTAAAAATTGCTGTTTTGTGCAAATAACAATAGACCACAACCAGATAAAGCCGTTTATCAAGTTTCATTAGTATCCGTTCATAAATAAGCGAGATATAAAATTGTTCTTATTCTCCTTCACTTTCCATAGGAAATTCACTAATAATGAAAACAAATCTCATAAAGTCAGCTAGAGCACGGTACACAGCAAGGAAAGTATATTTAACGGAATTTTCCCTATAGTGAATCTTCCTCAAACCTTCCGCCTCAGAAATCCAGTTCACGTGGGCTTTTGATCTCAATCTCTTTACAATGAACATTCCACCTTTATTTGTCTGCGAAAACATGGGTTGTAATGATTCAAAATCCCCCTCATAGCTTTCGTTGTGACTATTGTAAAATTTGAAATAAATGTGCATGAAAATATAATTCAAAAACATAATAAATCTGACACACATAAGACGCACTGTATAGAACAGAATAAACACGATTTTACTAAAACTGAATATAGTTTATAAATAATTTCGTATAAAACACAAAGTCATAGGCCTATCTTTTATGTTATACTACATAAAATGCAATTTACTACTATCTAGTATACAATTTATACTGAGAATAAGTATTGAGATGAATCATCCTTCTACAGCAAGTGCCCAGTTAGCGCCGAGTTATATATTTGCTCAGGCGTGCGGGGCACTCATAGAACTATGGGGTACAGAGAACACGAAGTGCCCACAACATATAATGTATCTGGAGTGAAATAATTCCTAAGATTACTAAACCTAATATGCTGCAAACTGCTGATATTCTATTTGAAACATGTTTTTCAATAATTAATTTTAATTCGAAATCGTATTTAAAGTATTTACTACGTCACGAATGTACCTTTTATTTATAATATATGATAACGGTGAAGAACAATCATAACAAATATGTAATTAAGAAAGACCCATTATCACATGTCGATCAATAACCAAAAATCCGAAAGGGGGTGGGAGCAAAGATAATCAGTGTAAGTGAAGCTTTTGAATAAAGATTATCCACATCTAGATCCGTGTCGATAGATATTGACCTTGACGGACGGCTGGCGGTGGCGGCGCACGATACTAGCGCTTCTAGTGGATCGCGGTGATGAGGGGAAACAACACAAGTTGACCTCCGCGCACACGTCACTCCCCCCTCCCACCTATCCCTCGACCTTCGCTCCCTCTCCCACTCCCCACTGTCACCGCGGCGACGACTACGGCCTACGCGCCGCCGCCTTTTGGTTGCAATCGAATCATCTCACATCTCAGAGTAATCTAAATAAATACCCACGGCTTCACAACTGAGTTGCTAGCACTTACTATTCCTCATGAGCCTGTAGCTGCCTGATACATACGGGAAACGATTAATATGGGGAATGTGATAAATTTGATGCATTTGACTTGTATTTTTTTTAGAATATTCTTAAGGTAAATTAAGTTGGTCAGAAAATATCACACTACAACATGTGTTCAGGACATTTTCACAAATTACACTGTTTAATTATCTCAGCGTGACTCAATAATGATATATAATTAAATACCCCCGTAGCAGCAAACCTGCGTACTCAGCGAATTTCCAATGTATATCTATCTCTCTGTCTTAATAACACATTAAACCACTTACCAGGATTCATAAGAAATATGTTCACAAATAAGCGATATTTAAAATATGAATTATTCTCCATAAGAATAACATTGAGTATGAGTACGCAGGTTTGCTGCTACAAGGAACAAAAAATAATGTTTTTTATGAAAATATCAATAGGAATCATCTAAATGAAGTCACATACAAAGTTTCATTCATAAATAAGGGATATGTAACATTTTAATTACTCTCCTTAAGAATACCTACATGGAGACCGAGTACCTAGGTTTGCTGCTACGGGAATCATAGGCGAACAATTGTTTGTTTGTGCAAACAACAATAAACCACAACCAGATGAAGCCATATACCAAGTTTCGTCAGTTTATGTTTATAAGTAAGCGAGATATATTTTTTAATTTTTCTTCATAAGAATAACATTAGACAATGTACTGTGTTTAGCATTTTCAATATCTCAGTAACCAATTGACGTAGAGCAATGGTCAAATACTAAATTGTTTGTTTTTGTAAGCTGAATTAAATTGTGAAAATTAAAATTTGATTTAAATAAAAATTACATGTTAAAACCCCGTAAATGGGTACAAAAACCCCCTTTTGGATGGTGCAATTCGTCTGGTTTTCGAACTCGTTCAAATAAATGGTGCTTTACACGTTTGTACCAAATTTCATCAAAATCGGACCTTTTTACGAGAGTTATCGTGCTTACGGACATATACTATATACATATATACAAATTTAAATGAATGGTGTTATTGGCATCTAGGGACTTCAAAATGAAAAGTTATCATGGTCTTGGGCTTGTCTTACCATGCCACCTACGGTAATAGCTTCTTCCCTATAGGGGGAATTCGCTAAAATGCTACTCTTGGAGACAAATTTTGAGTTTATATAATATCAAAACCAATGTAATACCCAAATCGTAAAGTTTGAGTTTGAGTTATGTCATGTCTTACCTTGCCCCCAAATTGTGTATGTAGATTCAGCCCTGGCCCTGAGATTCTAGGCTCAAAATATTTTTAGAAGAGAGAAAATGCTATATGTTTTTCGTAATAAATGAATTGGTTTATTGATGTAGGCACCACAATGCCTCTAAACAACAGAAATTTTCGTTGGAAATAAATATTCGAAATACAGTGTTTAGATCAATAGCTTGTCTCAACATTTTGGTTCCACCCGATAATTGATACATATTTTTATATACTGTATGAATCTTTCTTCCTAAAGGAAAATATTCTTCACCATTTGCATTATGAACTTACGATTTAATGAACTAGTAACCAGTGCAACGAGGCGTGCAATTTATAATATTTAGAAAAATAAAACGTCTAGCTAATCACTGAATCGAGATCGAGAAGTATTGTATTCGACTTTATTTTTGAATCACGACGTTCAAGAACTCGCGCCACACGAATTGAGTCGACAGTCGACAGGCTGCGCGCGCAGCTGCGAGGTCGACTGTTGCAACAGCAGTGATGCCAACCTATTTTAAAACCTTGGCGAACGTTTTCGCTTTTGCCAACACATCCGCGCCAAATTTAGCAAATTTGCCGCGTTGTTTATCACAGCATTTGTTATGCAAATTTATTTTTCATGTTACTTTTATAAATATGAATTTCACCTGCTGTTATCAAAATTCTAGCTAATTATTCCTCAAAGAAAACTAAAATGCTGCCTTATTATTACGCAAAATACAAACAATACACTTGACATCTATGCAAATATTATGTTTGTAATATAAAACCATGAATGTGAGTGCATTTGGATATTCTTCAGTACACATTCTAAATTTGTCTGCCAAAGACTATTTTAGATTATCAAATACAGTATTCGGAAAATAGAGATTCACAGTTATGTCAACAAGATTTGTTTTCTTTATACATACTCTGAAGTAGGTTTAATGCGAGTGAGCATTTGTTATTCTGTATTGCGGTCTTAGTATTTATATTCATAATTTACGCAAAATAAATCAAATTAGTACAGTACTGTTTATCAGCCAACACACTATCTGCAAGAATTGCTCGCACACATCAAACATACTATTGTTGATAACAAGTAGGACCTAAACACATTTATTTGAATTCCGAACACAATTAACAATCTATTTTCAACCACCCAGCAATCAAGTAATCTGGAAGGCATTGCGACTGGAGGTTAGATCTGCGCCGTGGCGGTGGCGTTGCGGCCTCGGAAATGTGGCAACACTGCTTCCCTCCATTCTCGCGCGCTATTGGTCGCCGGTGTCACGTGACCCTAATATTCCGTTGACCCCGCGTCTGCCCTGCCGTCGCACGTCGCCCGTCCACGTCCACCGTTCCCGCCTTCAAGATCATCACCTAGCTGACCTCCACTTTGTTTTACAACTGAGCCAAATCTCTCGCCTACACGAGGGCCCGGGGGTTCGCCACACGAAGGAACCCCTCGTTCCAAGGTCGTCATGACCGAGACGGGTTTTTGTAGTGCAGAACCAGTTAGTAATCCCCGAACAGTCGGCTGGTTCCTGTTTAGAATATCTTATCAGGTTATCTGTGAGTCACCCTGGGCAGACTGCTTGACTGCTGATAAGCGTTATCTCTTATACGCCTTGTCCTTGGGCGACAAAGTGTCTTTGAGGTGAGGAAGTAAAATTATTAATTTTGAATTGCTCAAATTTCAGTACAGCGAATCTGCAAAAGTAAAAATTTGCAAGAACCCAGTTAGCTTTACAATGGGTAAAGTTTACTTATTGGATTGATTATAGATAGAACCTTCAAATGGGCCATTTCAAGATCAGACCTCATAAAATTATTATTTAAATATTTTTATCAAAGCCCCCAAAGCCACAGATAAAATGAGGAAATCAATAAACAACATATTTTATTTTTAGATAAAGATTGGCAAGAGCTTATATTTATTCCCCTTTGGTTATTGTTAATGTGTTGTAGTTATAGCATTCCCGTATATATTATATACTTGTCGGATACAGTCGAATGTAACACATTCAATGAGTACAAAGTGGCGTTTTTATTGATATTTCTGGGAGTTTTTAAAGACTTCAACGAAGGGATTTACAGCATGAGGTCTCCAAAGATTTCACCGCGGGCCGCCTTTACCTGTTGCGGTTTACAGTTGATCGAGGAATTGACACAGGACTTTTAGGTAATTAATTAGAAATTCAATTTTTGTTATTTAAAAAGCTATAGTGTGACAATATGAAATGGTAGGTTCTGAGGTGGTGTATCATTGTGTCGAAGGGTCATTCTGTCCAAAGGTAAAATGTATTTGTTCATTGTGTCCAAAACGAATAATTTCTCCTGTGCATTCTGTTAAAAACTAAATAATAATTATAAAAAAGGCAGTTCATTCCGTCCAAAAGACAAGGTTGGTCATTGTGTCCAAAAATAAAGTCAACAAAAAACTTAGTTTGTTTAGGATAAGTAAATTGGACACAATGAACGTTTACAAATTGTTGGACACAATGCACAGGTAATATTTAACAAAATACAATACTTCCAACTGTTCATTTTGTCCAAATGATATTAAACAACAATGTTTTCTGTTTTGTCTTTACTTTTGGATACAATGACCAAGCATCTCTTTTGGACACAATGAACAGAATATTTTAATTTCTTTTGTGACAGAATCCACAGAAGATATTTGCTTTTTGGACACAATGAGCAGAAATTTTATTTTTGGACAGAATTATCCTTGGACACAATGATACACCTCCGTGTCTGACAGAACGTAAAATTGCATTTCACTTACATTATTCACAATTCTTTTTGTACTCTTTATAAATTTGTACCAGACTGCATATACAACTATTCATCGAGCTGATAAGTAAACTGATAAATTGTATTTATTTATTTTTGCTGAAGGGCTAAATTAAAACTAAATCGAGTCAGTATAAATAATACTATGGGGTGTTTATTGTAAATAATTATAAATTAATAAATAGTGGCGTTATGCTTTAGGCTAAACTTAAACCACCTGTAATGAAATCTCTTCCTATAACGAAAATTGTAAATTCTGCTAACAAGGGGAGGAAGCTATTCCCAGGATGTCCTTCTGTATAAGTGTACGGGGGTGCGGCACTTGCGAGGGGGGGGAGGGGGGAGGGAGGAACCAACGACCCAACTGGTCACTGTAGGATAACCGTAGCGGATATTCTTTAATGTTAAACAAAATAATTTTACAATAATTTCAAAACTCAATAGCTGAAACTATAACAAATTCTACTCCAAGAGAGGTCATCTGCTTGCACCTGCTTCTCCCGCAAGGCGCAAGGCCAATTTTAACTTTTAAAGCCCATCCCATCTAAACGGAATCAAAAAATTGTTAGTTAAGAGTCTTCATCACCGGAAGTTGCCGGACGCCATCTTGGTGTTTTGCTCCATAAGGCCAATGTTAACTTTGTGCCTCCATTACTCCTCACCTGATCGTCACAAACAATTAATTTTGGTGTCAAATTAAAGGTTTCGTCGTCCTCTAGGGAAATACAATAGTCGAATTTGGATTTTGTTACAAATTAATGAGAACATGTACAGTGTTTCAGTTCAAAATTAAACTATTTATTATGCAACTATGGTTCCCAAATTAAAAAATTCGATATTGTATTTCCCTAGAGGACGGCGAAACCTTTAATTTGACACCAAAATGAATTGTATGTGACGATCAGGTGAGGAGTAATGGAGGCACAAAGTTAACATTGGCCTTATGGAGCAAAACTTCAAGATAGCGTCTAGCAACTTCCGGTGATGAAGACTCTTAATGGTTAATTTTAGAGAAGACAAAAACCCATAAATTTCAGTGAATGGTAGTAGATTTTCATAAATATTTCACCTACTACAACAATAATAAATATTGAATATTGTTGGAATTTATTGAAAGATAATAATTTTTGGTATCGAAATTGTTCTAGATCTTGGGAATATCTTCTTCCTTCGAGGGCAAATTCGCTAAAACATAGTAATTATACCAAGAACCACCCAGTCTGTAAATTAAGTGTATAAATATTCAGGAACTCAACAAATGTAAATTAAAAGGAAATAAAAATTATAAACCATACTAATCCAAACAATACCGATTATACCAATTCGAATTTAAAATGCGTTTTGTAAATTATACTTTTAAACCATTTTCTCCGATGTAGGCTACTTTCCAGTTTGCCTATCTGATATCCTAGGCCCTGCCTGCAGGGTCTGAAAGTCACTTTAACACAAAAGTGTTTTTTAGCCACTCATTGTTTATATTATGATACAATATTGTCACGTATTCTTTCAATGCATACGTCAATAAATATTTCAAACGCTAACAGACCACATAATTTCGTCTTAGTATAAAAAACCTACACAGTGATTTAATTACCAATTCAATTGTAAAATACCTGAATTAAACAAAATTTCATTCTGCTAAGCCATCCAGGTTTATCAACCAAGTTGCAAAGGCGTAGGAGCGCATGAATGACAGGGGTGGTGTAGGCGGAGGGTGGTAGGGTGGAGTATGACGCAACAGCAGGGTAGGTCGCGGCGCCCCCGCGTTGGGCCAAAAATAGCAACCCTTACACTCTACCGACGCAGCTGACCTTTCCAAATATATCATATTGCACCCTACGTCGTACCGTAAAACCAAATCAAATGTCAAGTTACATGATCTTAAACAAAATTAATTGCGTTTCTAAATTCCAGACTATTCAAAAATTTCAATTTCCAGTAAATATTTTATAAACCCTGAATTTTATCAGTTCATGAAGAATACACCAACGTACAGCTTCAGATTTAGATAAAGGCCTTAGAATGTATGCCTTCTATACATTCAGAGTGTTATTATCGCCTCCTCTAGACAACCCAGAAAAGCCTCAGAAGTGTCCAAGTTGCATGGGATATGCGTCTCTTGACTGGGTATCTCAGGGTGGATCTTCCTCTGTCCCAGACACCTGCAGAGAGGCCTCAGAAATGTCATGGGTGTGAAGTAACGGTACGAGACTTGCGTCTCTTGATCGACTATCTCAGAATAGATAATCCCCTTCTCCAGACACCCTTCTAGAGCCCTCAGAAATATTCTGGGTGCGAGGTAACGGTACGGGTCATGAGTTACTTGATTGACTATCTCAGGATGCATCATCCCCTGCTCTAGACACCATCAAATATGCCTCAGAAGGGTCATGGACACGGGACTTGCGTTTCTTGACTGGGAATTTCAGGGTGAATCATCCCCTACTCCAGACACCATCAAATAGGCCCAGAAGTGTCCTGGGTGCGAGGTAATGGCACGGGACATGCGTTTCATGAATTACTTGATTGACTATCTCAGGATGCATCATCCCCTGCTCTAGACACCATCAAATAGGCCTCAGAAGTGTCCTGGGTGCGAGGTAATGGCACGGGACATGCGTTTCTTGACTTCATGCGTTTCATGAATTACTTGATTGACTATCTCAGGATGCATCATCCCCTACTCCAGACACCATCAAATAGGCCCAGAAGTGTCCTGGGTGCGAGGTAATGGCACGGGACATGCGTTTCTTGACTTCATGCGTTTCATGAATTACTTGATTGACTATCTCAGGATGCATCATCCCCTACTCCAGACACCATCAAATAGGCCCAGAAGTGTCCTGGGTGCGAGGTAATGGCACGGGTCTTGCGTTTCTTGACTGGGAATTTCAGGATGAATCATCCCCTACTCCAGACACCATCAAATAGGCCAAGAAGTGTCCTGGGTGCGAGGTAATGGCACAGGACATGCGTTTATTGACTACCTCATGATGGATTATCCCCTGCTCTAGACACCTGCAGAGAGTCCTCAGAAATGTCCTGGCTTCGAGATAACGGCACGGGACATGCGTCTCTTGTCTGGGAATTTCAGGGTGAATCATTCCCTAATCCAGACACCATCAAATAGGCCTCAAATGTGTCCTGGGTGTGCATTAACGGTACGCGACATGCGTCTGTTGGGCTTCACTGGGAACCTCAAGGTGAATCATCCCCTACTCTAGACACCTGCCGAGTGGCCTCAGAAGTGACCAGGGTGCATGTTAACGGTACGGTATATGCGTCTCTTGACTGGAAATCTGAAGTTGTATCATCACTTACTCTAGACACCCTCGGAGACGCCTCGGAAATGCCCTGGTTAACGGTACGTGATATGCTTCTCTTGACTGGATATCTCAGGATGGGTCATCCCCTACTCTAGTCACCCGCAGAGAGGCCTCAGGAGTATCCTAGGTTAACGGTACGGGACATGCGTCTCTTGACTGGGAATCTCAGGGTGTATCATCCCCTGCTCTAAGCCACTCGCCAAGAGACCTTAGAAATATCCTAGGTGCGAGTTAACGATACAGGATATGCGTCTCTTGACTGGGTATCTTAAGGTGTATCATCCCCTGCTCTAGACACTCGCCGAGAGACCTTAATAGAAGTGCCCTAGGTGCGAGGTAACGGTACGGGACATGCGTCTCTTGACTGGGAATATCAGGGTGTATCATCCCCTGCTCTAGCCACTCGCCAAGAGACCTAGAAATATCCTAGGTGCGAGTTAACGATACAGGATATGCGTCTCTTGACTGGGTATCTTAAGGTGTATCATCCCCTGCTCTAGACACTCGCCGAGAGACCTTAATAGAAGTGCCCTAGGTGCGAGGTAACGGTACGGGACATGCGTCTCTTGACTGGGAATCTCAGGGTGCATCATCCCCTGCTCTAGACACTCGCCGAGAGTCCTAGGTGCGAGTTAACGGTACGGGACATGCGTCTTTTGACCGGCACTCTCAAGGTGGTTCAGTCGCAGATCCTCTCCAAATATGGCCAACCTCGCTTTCTCTTCCTCCCACCTCTGCCAGCGTCGGTGAAACTCCGCTCGCGTCTGCAACTGGAGCGACCGGCCGCAGCCTAGCGTGACCGGGCAGGACGACCACGCATGATACAAGACAATGATTTAAGCAAGTATTGTATTCGCTTGGTTGCATAGCTGAATTCAAAATAACTAATTTAGTCAGCTGGAAATCGACACTGTTGATTGAAAGCTCCAAGTCGATCCGTCCTTTCGAGCATGTTCCTAGATGTTTTCCGTAACAAAATTAAGAAGTTTTTCTAAATTTGTTCACAGTATTTTTCGGTTTAAATGACTTGGGTATCTGCAACACGTAGACACTCGTCATTTCATAATTCGGTATCAACAAACGATATACAGTAACGCTAATTATGATATCTTGTAAACACTGCATATTCCAGAACACTGGTTGAAATTATATAATTTTGTTTAATACCATTGCTCCAAAATTGTACTTTTTGCGAGCTAATGAATCTAGACAATACCGATACACGATATTCGTATAACAAAAACACTCGAGTATGGACAAGTCAGTGGCGCTGCCCGATTGTAGCGGCCACTAGAGGAACTATCGCACCTGCTAAACAGTTTCATCTCCTGCCATGCGACGCGAGGTTATTCGCTTCGCTCGCTACCCGGTTCGGCCTCTCCCGCCCTGACCTAACCTCAACTCTGGAAGGTTGCCAAGCGCCAAGTATTTTGCCACTTGCGCCTATACGGTTTCGCACCTGACTCCACACAGCAACGCAGACGTCAACCACACGTGTATCGTGTGTCCGCGTCATACTTGGATAATCAATGTTTACCTGCGCTTGTGAAGTGACGGAAGATCATGTTTTTACGCGGTTAGTGGCAAGTCATTGGTTTGACTTGTATTTTCCTCGACTAGCAGTTTGCGAAACACTGGATGCGTGTTATCTGTGTTTCCCCTATTTGTCGGAGGTTCACTTTTCCTGATCGTAATTCCTAGACCGCGTACAATCATTGACGCAAATAAATAAGTTCGTATATTCTATGAATCTACTTTGCATGGCACTGTATATATTTTAACTTCTTAGGGCCGCTTTCCCCAAGTAAAGTTTAACAACATGGTAAAGTTCGTTGTAACATTGGTTTAAACTTTATGATAAATTCCGCTTTCTGAATGTGTTATGGGTAACCCGGTTTATGTTGAACCTATAGAGAGAATCCTGTTTAATGATTTTATTCTATGCTAACATAACCTTAAATCCTGTGTAATAAACTTTGTTTTTAGTTTAGCTAGATGGCAAAGAAACAAACAAAATCGCATGAAAAATGTTGCCAACTTGTGTGGATTAAACTAAAATGGCTATATAAAATGTTGGGGAAAACGAATTTTGCCTTAATCTCAAGTTCAAAATAATCCTAGGTATAGTTTAAACTTTAGTTGGGGAGAGCAACCCTTAGTATGTTCATAGCGAAAATGCATAGTTATCAGTTGAGCCAGAAGGAAAGTCATCCATTATAATCGTCCCTATTCATAATTTTTACATTCACCCCAAAGTCCAGACTTTCAACCTGAAATATTGAACTGAAAAGTCGATATTGTCAACAGCTTTCCGCAGTAATCAAACTGAAAACTGTTTGTTCGTTTTGAAATGATTACACCCCAGTGGCTTAGTGTGCCCTTCGAGCTGAGGGGTTTCCCACCGTCCAGTAATTCTGAAACTCGTTATGAAAAATAAAGAATTTATGGCAACAATGGAAATAGTAATTCCTTTGATTCAAACTGAGGATAAAATGTTTATTTCCTTATCAACTAAAATGATGAACGTGACATGAAGGATGAAGAGAGGAGTTCACGTATCGAGAAGACGATCACATCGGAGCCAAGTTTAGACAAGAACACGGAGGAGGTAAATTTAGCGCCGCGCGTCAATCGGGGAATGTAACTTCTCGTTTTGTTTTCGGCTACACTGAACCACTGAACTGACTCATCAACCAACTCGCACGTGGACGTGGTCTTTTGGATTGGAAGAAACAAGCGTGCTAGCGTGCAGTCAATATATTGATTGTATTAAATGGAGCTAGCAATGTAGATGTATAATATCACTGAGTGTACTAACTGATACATCCTGCATATTCAGTGGTAATATTCATTAAACAAATGCGACCCTATAGACTAAATAAAAAAAGGATTTTCCCCATACATACAGGCAATACAGTATGTTACTTTCAGTAGGTCTTTTTATATAAAATGGACAAAAGGCAAGTGTGGAAAAGTGCAAATCACAACATTTAGATTTCTCCAAATAAATTATGTTAGTCTTTTTTACGCTGCAGTTCTGTTCGTTTCAAAACAGTTTCCACTCATAAATCATATCCCACTCATATCATTCCACTCATGTATTAGGAATCTGAGGTAAAACATAGGATTTGTTGTGAGAAAAGTGAGCGTGGTCCAAAAAAGCATTATTTTTCATGTTCGCCCGATGTCCTGTGACTCATTGAATTACCAAAAATGAGCGCAAACAAAACGTAACACGCACGACAAACGTCGCAACCCGGTGAAACCTGTCAATATTACAACAAGTGTGTTTCATCATTTAAACTTTCCAGGGACGTAGTGTACAACTGATAAGATATCTTATCAGTAGAGTAGGGTGCAGGGAGGTGGCGCTCCTAGCGGCAGTCTCGGAACTAGCGCATGGCGCGCGCGCTCCCCTCCCATTTCCGGCGAGCTCTCTCGCTCACAGGAATGTTGTAAAAGTTCGCGACTGTTCTCTCCCCCCCCCAATCCGAAGCACCCCTCGTCGCACCGGTGTATTCTGGATCGATATTGTCTTGTTTTGGTCGTCCCCCTTCACCGCTTCGCTCTTGCTCTGTTTGTTTCATTGCCCAATCTTCTGCCAGTTAACACTGTACGTTATTCGATTTCCGTCGTCTGAACCGCGTTAATCTGCTTTCTCTACTAGTTGACTAGGAAACGTGTGGCTCGAAATCGAGAAAAGTTTATCTAGCCTTTATTATACAGCTTCACCAATAAAATAAAACCAGTTAAAACTGTAGGAGTTCCAATTCAAAAACAATAGTAATATAATAAGTTTAATTATATTAGTAACTAACTAGCTGTTACCAGCAGGCTTCGCCCCGCGAATTATTTATAACAACTATTATAGATTTTCGTGCTGCATTCTGTGGTTAGCCTGTGGAACTGAAGTAGTTCCAAACTACTAAGAATCAAGATCAGCTGTTTGTATTTGCATCAGCTCAAACAAAAATGAATGTCCATGAGGAATACATGGGAACTTTGAATCCCCGTGAGGCATAACCCTATTGGATTTTCACAATTTTAATATGCCTATATCTTACTCAGGACTATCAAGTACCTCTCTGCAAAATTTCAGTTCAATCGGTCCAGTAGTTTTCACGCGATGGAACTTCAGAGTTACGCACAAACATCCATACTTTCACATTTATAATATTAGTATGAAGTATGATATGATTACTTGATTGATCGTTAGGGCCATCTTACATGACGCCTGCTACTGTCCCAAGACTACACAATACTACAGCAGCTCAACAGGACTTGTATAGATGATGGCGTAGCTCCACCAACTCGACTCAGGAAGCTGGGAAGGCCGTCCAGTCCGACTTGCCTTGACTCTTCCTCGCCGCAGCCGTCACCGTAGCGGGCCACCACTGGCAGTCCTACGAGTCAGCTGATCAGGATAAGGACCGAGGAGTTAGCTAGGATCGAGCGATCGGGGAGCGGTGGAAATGAAGGAGTCAGCGACATCCGTGTAGAAAACAAACTGTACATATACGGAGTAGAACATATTGGACATGTATGAATGAGTTCCCACCCGTAAAATGATTGTTTGATATTAAAATTTTTGTTGCTTCTGAATAACCCCCTACTGAAAACCCTTTTCTCAAGATTATAAGGGAATACAACTTGAAAATTCCCCTTTAGCAAATTTAGGAAAGAAAAATAATCCTGTCCTCAGGGGCAAAACAATATGGGTGGGGATGTTGGGCTGGTTAGGCATCCCTAAATGAACTACGTCTCAAAATCCCCAAGCCTGAAAATGGCAAAGAAACAGTCTCAAAATCCCCACAAGAAAAATGCAACAGCAATAGGTACGCTATGAGTCTTAAAACCACCGAGAGGTCCCTTTACTCTCGCACGCGCACTCACGAGCCCAACGCTTAGCCGCGCGGGACAGGTATGCAACTTCACGAAACAGTTTATAGATCTGATATTAATAATGTAATCATAACTTCAAATAAATTACATCTCTTTAGTCTTCCACGCAAAATTAAGTCCACAAAACACATAGTTTTAATACAAAATAATAAGTGTTTTTTGGCATACCTTATTTGGTATACACAAGATTATTTTTTACTGAACTACGGCACTAATTAACTTTGTATGTAATAAAATATTCTTATTCTTATTCATCCTATCCGCGCGAGAAACTACCAATGTTAATTAAATGAGATGGTCACAGTTCCGGCCGGCTGACGGGTAATTGAGTCAGTGAGGAAATCGGAATGAAATTTTTCATTTTGGTTTGGCTTCAGGAAGCGGATTTCAGATGATAGTAATGAATCATATTATCATACTTAAGATGGTTCATTTTGTTTTGGATTCAGGAAGGGAACTGCAGATTATAATAATGAATCATATTATCATACTTATCTGTTTTACTTTCTCCCCTCGCATGTAAAGGCATAGTGTAATACGAAGAAAGAATCGTTTTCGTCCAAATGTTAGAATTTGAGTTATTGGTGGAAATATTCATGTTGGTGCTCCCTGAACCAAGGCCGTACTATGAACCCAGAAATTGTTTTGAAGTGATATGTCTGTGTATCTGTATGTCTATAGACACCTATAAGACCTATAATACATGAGGGCCTGTAAGACCTATAATTTGTCTTAGTCATTAAACAAATATTTTAATTTTAAGGGAAGTTATCCCGCCCAAATAAGGTAGAAAGTTGAAGGCGGTTTCCTGATCCTGTTTATTTTAACTATCATTTACTATATAGTTACAACAGGCTGCACAACCGGCATACCTTTTAGCGAATTTCCCCTATAGGGAAGAAGCTATTACCGTAGTCAGCATGGTAAGACCTAGGCCCTGGACCATGATAACTTTTCGTTTTGAGGTCCCCAGACCCCAAAAACACCATTCGTTCGAAACTGTATATATATATATATATATATATATATATATATATATATATATATATATGTGTCCGTGGGTGCAATAACTCTCGTAAAAAAGGTCCGATTTTGATGAAATTTGGTACAAACGTGTAAAGCAGCATTTATGACTTTAAGTTCGAAAACCAGACGGATCGACCTATCCGAAGGCGTATTTGGGGGGTTTTGTACCCCAAAAATGGGTTTTTTTGAGTTTTTTACATACAATTTTTGAAAAAGTAAAATTTTATTTTTCCCCATTGGAATCAGCTTAAAAAGACGCACAATTTGATATTTTAATCATTGCTCTACGTCAATTGGTTACTGAGATATTGAAAGTACTAAACACAGTACGTTGTCCAATGTTATTCTTATGGAGGATAAGAAAAATTGTATATCTCGCTTATTTATCAACTTATCTTGACAAAACTTGGTATATTGCTTCATTTCATTGTGGTCTATTGATATTTGCACAAAAATCCATTTTTTGCCCGATAGTTCCCGTAGCAGCAAACCTGTATACTCAGCCCCATGTTATTCTTATGGAGAATAATTAACGTGTTATCTCCTTTAATTATGAACATAAATTAATAGAACTTGGTATGTGGCTTTACCTAGTTGAGTTATATTGATATTTGTATAAAAGCCCATTTTTAGTGTTCCTTATTTCAGCAAACCTGCATACTCAGCCGCCATGTTATTCTTATGGAGAATAATTAAAATGTCATAAATCGTTTATTTATGAATGTATATTGATGAAACTTGGTATGTGGCTTTATGTGGTATTAATATAAATTAATATGCATTGGAAATTCGCTGAGTATGCAGTTTTCTGCTACGGGGGTATTTATTTATGTACTTAATTTAAAAAGGACACGGGATCCCAGCTGTTGCTTACAACGGACCTTTTCATACTTCACAAACTTTCCTTAAAGTTTATCTCATTTTGCATAAAACTTTGATGTATTGAAATACATTAAAATTTAAGGTGCTCTGTATAGATGTACCGAGTCGCGGTCCGTAGACACTCGTGACTGCGCGTGCGTGCGTCGGGGATTTTGATTTTTTAACCAGGTAGTAATCGTATTAATTGGGGTAACTCTGGAATTTTGGGTTTTTGAGACTCGGGGATTTTTAAACTTGGGGATTTTGAGACGACACTCCTAAATCAAAAAAAGTTTCCCTGCGATTGATGCGTAGGGCCTTTTGCCGTTGGTTGCAGACAGTATATTCTAGCGAGAAAAATAGTCGATGGCTTTACACTTTATACCGATATCGAAAGCAATTTACCAAATGCTTTTGATAACTAACAAACTAACTGCACTTTGCTGACCTCAGGAAAAAAGGCATATCACCAAGGGATGACCGGGATTAAAAAATCCCGTTTTTTCCTCATCTGAGGTGTTTTACCTGGCTGTGCAGGGTTAGCCATTTGGTAATTTCGAATCTTGCAAATTGACCGTTCCTATAATCCTCCCTAATGAGGTTGGTGGTTTAGCTATTTTAAATAGACCCAAAAACAGGTGGCCGTTAGGTAGTTCCCGTTCCTTGACTCCCAAACTCTCCAGAAAACGCATACTCAATATTTTTCACTCATGCCCCCCAAATGACACAAGTGAAGTAACTCGGGTCTCCAGTTCACGATACAGGTCAGGCACAGGCTCGTAGTATGGGAGGTGAGGGGAGGGGGGGTTGTTACAAAACGGATGTGGAAAGTAAGCCACGCAAAGACGCAGAGCAGAAAGAAAGTGCGACGCCGATGACTACCGCTGAGGCTCATGGAGCATGGAGCTCTCCTTGTGAAGAGGGGAGGACTCTGCGTGGTCAGGCCGCAGCCCCGAGGACTTCTTAAGAAGTAAAATTTATATAGTTTAGATTAAATTGCAAAACCTTTGAGTGTGTTTGATGTTAGGACTTGAAACGATTTAAGAAATTCACTACATGAAACAGGAAATATGGTACTCTAGATATTATTTATTGAAATAAATGCTTTTGTATGTATTAGTATTTATTATTAAACACTGTATTTTAGGCGTTTACAGTTTGTGTTTTCGGTTTTCTCAGGGCTTCTGATGCTTTTACATTATTTGTTGTGATTTACGTCCAAATTTGCGAAGGAATTCCCCACTATTTTTTATATTTTATGAATTCTTCAATCCAGAAGACGAGGTAATATTCCAGCTTCCGAAATGTCGCGAACCTTGTTTCCCCCAATCAATAACTGAAAACGTCTGCAATCTTTTGTAATAACTTATTTTACAAATGTTTGGTGTGTGAATCACCCGTCCTTCATTTTCTACTGCACCAGTTAAGCAGTTATTGACGGGGCTCCGCTCACTTAAGTGGGGTTTACACTAGCATGTAGCGCTTGCGCAAGTTTTACTTGCATGGTCATGCAAGCTGTACTTGCATGCAAGTTAAGGTTTACACTACACCTACCTTTGCAAGTGGAACTTGCCTCAATTCCAGTCAGTGCAGTTCTAGATGTGATGCGGAATGTCGGATTTTATAGAGGACGTTCGGGCTGTAGTGAGAGATGCAGTAAGTGTGTTACGTGATGAGCTTTTTGAAGAATCAAACGAAGTACTATTAAATATAAAGAGAAGAAAACAAAGGTCATGTTGGAAAAGAAGATGGGTATCAAGAAGGTTGCAACTAGGAGGATCAAGACTATTAGATGAAATGGCGAGAGTACCTTAAACTCAAATGTACAGAGCACACCGGCACACGACTAAACACTCTCTTCACTTGCTTACAAGTAGGAGTGGTCTGCAAGTCACGTATTTACACAGGCAAGTGGAGCCGGCGTGCAAGTGGAACTTACGCAAAAGTTGTTACTTGCGCAAGTAATATTTGTCAGAACAAATATTACCGGCGCAAGTAAAAAATGCATGCAAGTCAGCCTTGCAAGTTTAACTTTCGTGCATGTTAGTGTTTACATTTGCAAGTTGTTATGCAAGTAGGATGCAAGTAAAACTTGCGCAAGCGCTACATGCTAGTGTAAACCCCGCTTATATACTTCGTGTTTCAACCTGATTCTCCCACAATGCCAATGTTAACTTCCAAATCCAGTCGCTACTCCACGGATGATATAAGATCGTTGATTCGCGGCTCATTTTAAAGAGTAGAAATACCTAGCGATTTCAGTGTTTGGAATTTCGATATCAGAAATAATAATAGTTCAAAACAATTCCAAAATATTCAATATTTGCGATTTTTGTTAAGGGTAACTATTTGTGGTATCAAAATTCTGCTCTCTGAAATAACGGGATATTTTGTTACTCAATAAAACGTAACATTGAAACTCATAATAGCGATTTATTTGAATTTATTTTTTATTTATTTGGACTTTGGCTATCGCTTCTTAAACACTATAGAAGAAATTTCGGAAAATCCGATGAAGAGGGCGGAATTTAAAAGTTAGCATAGTTCTTATGGGATAAACGGGCAAAATAATGTTACTCTTAACCCCATTAAAGGATTCCACTGGCTGTTTTAGCGAATTTCCCCTATAGGGAAGAAGCTATTACCGTAGGTCTCATGGTAAGACTTAAGCCCGAGACCATGACAACTTTTTGTTTTGAGGTCCCCATATGACAAAAACACTGTTCGTTCAAATTTATATATATGTATATATATATCTATATATGTGTCCGTGAATGCGATAACTTGAGTAAAAAACGTCCGATTTCGATGAAATTTGGCTCAAATGTGTAAAATGACATTCATGACTTTAAGTTCGAAAACCAGAACAATCGGACCATGGGAAAGGGGGTTTATGGGGGTTTTAAATTTTCCAAAAATCAGTTTTTTGCATTTTTCACCCTTACATTTTTTAAAAGCTTAATTTTGGTTTTCACCATGTTGTAGAGCTTAAAAAACAAATAATATAGTATTTTGAATTATTAACCTAAGTTAAGTGGTTGCGGAGAAAATCCAAAAAACCTACTCATAAAATCTTCCATGTTAATCTTATGGGGAAAAGGGTTTTGGCTTTTCCTAAGGTTATTTTAAGGTAAACTTCACATTTGCTTTTACCAATCTGTTCAGTTCCACAAAACAATCATTTTGGTTTTTAAATTGTGATTCTACGCCCAACCGTTAATGAGATATTCAAAGTGCTAAACACAGTACGTTGTCCAATGTTATCCTTAAGGAGAATAAATAAAATTTGATATCTCGATTATTTATGAATGTATGTTAATGAAACTTGGTGTGTGGCTTCACGTAGTACTGGTTTGTATTTGCACAACAAATTGATTTTTTGTTGATTATTCCCGTAGCAGAAAACCTGCGTACTCTGCCCCCATGTTATTCTTATGGAGAATAAGTAAAATGTAATGACTCCCTTAATTATGAACATAAATTAATAAAACTTGGTATGTAGCTTCACTTGGTTGAGTTATATTGATAATTGCATAAAACCCCATTTTTTCTCTTGTTGCAGCAAACCTGCTTACTCAGCCCCATGTTATTCTTATGGAGAATAACTAAAATGTTATATATTGCTTATTTATGGTTGAATATTGATGAAAGTTGGAATGTGGCTTCGCCTAGTTAAATTATATTTATATTTACATAAAAACCAATTGTTTGTGTTCCTTTTTTCACCAAACCTACTTACTCATTACCAATGTTATTCTTATGGAGAATAATTAAAATCGCTTATATGTGAATATATTTTTATGAAACTTGGTATGCGGCTTTATGTGGTATTAAGACAAATATTATGCATTGGAAATTCGCTGAGTACGCAGGTTTGCTGCGACGGGGGTATTTATTTTTTGTTACTCCCGAGTTCCATTTCCAAGTGGCACCCAAGTCCTCGGTGGCCGTTGTTGCAGCCTTGACGCCCGTGCGTCAGCGCTGTGACTCAGCCTGTCCATGCAGGATGTTGGCGACACAAGGCCGTCCGTCTCCTTGCTGCCTCAGCCTCCTCACAACGTGGACTGCATTCATTTATTTGGTATTTATCAACAACACGACATGGCATACATTTTCAAATCGACACAAATATATAACATAGGTTAGCCTAAAACTTACAATTAATTTGGAAATTATTCTTGCAATCGAAATTGTTTCAAATTATATATATTGTAAATTTATGTCGATGTGTAAGAATTCGTTAAGGTTTTAAAACGGATTTTCTGCTAAACCGATGTTCAGTATTTTGTTAAAGTCGTGCATGTTTGTTGATCCCATAATCGTTTTAGGACATTTTCTCAGGAATCTATTTCCCATTAAAAACAGCAAACTTCATCGATATGGAGTCTGGGACTCGGCAATCATTACCTTCATTTCCTATTTCAACAATCGCTACTAAGTCTCTATTACCGGTGCGCAGTCGCAAGCAAGTAGGGTTAACCACGGAGTTCCAGAGGGGTCCGTCCTGGGCCCAGAATTGTTGGTAGTCATTAAAACGATCTTGATCTAGATGGTAACGCACTCAGACTTTCAGACGACACCACTCTAATGACAGTGATCCAACTTTAGCCGGGAATAGGCTGAGCTTATGTTTGCCGCAGCTAGAGAGTGGTTTGGTCAAAGCGAATTAAAGCTTGACGACGATAAAACTCAGAAACTTATATGTTCGTTCTTTGCGTCCCTCACGGGTCCAAGACTCCACAAATGTAACACTGTTTGGCTTCACAATCCATCCAAAGTTTGCAAGGGGAGATCAAGAACCAATGTTTACAATAAATTAGCTATAGGGTAGTTTTCTTACTTTGGAAGCTAATTAAACCGGTGGATACATCCTATCTCCTACTATTATATCCACAGCCATATCACTTACGGCCTACGACTCTGGGCCTACGCACTAGTCGCACTAGACGTTCACGTTACTAAAACAATAAACGAAAGCTGTGCAAATATTAGCTGGAACTCGTAGGCTAGATCACTGCAAGACACTTTTTCTAATTACGGACATTATGACTATACACCGGCTTTTACCTGTGTCAACGATGTTTAATTTAAACTGCATATTTATACAGCTAGGTATCAAGTCCATAAACATAACACCAGGTAGAAACTTGACATCAACATCCCCTACTGCAGGCTTAGCAAACTTAAGATTATTCTCAAGTCATAGCTCTAAAACTTAAAATAGACTTCCTGACAAGATAAACTCACTTTATAGTGGCAAGTGCGCTGTTGTTGTGAAGACCTGCGTAAAGGCCAAACCGTTCTACTCACTTCTTGAGTACTTTAAAGATGACTGCGCAGGCCTATAGCATCAACACCAATCAACAACTGTCATTGCCAAATAGTCAGTTCCATCCACGTACCATGTATATAGTTGTAAATATTTGTTTTTCTTTCAAGTATTTAGTATTTAGTTGACGCAACCAATCCAGTAATCCTCTGCTTTCAAACGAAGGAGGTGGTCAAGTCAGAATTATTAATTTTCGGTACTTTGGTATTATACGGATGCCACTATTTTTGGAGGTTAATTTTTACCGGATACAAAGGATAACTACATAATTCGAAAAAAACGTACTTTTATTGACTTACTGTAAAAATTTTACATCATTCTGATGAGCGGTCTTTGTGTTGTGCCTCCCAAAAGCCAGCGATGTCCGCTAGGATCGTGTTGAATGCGTCGCCGCCGCTAGCAGCCACACCCGATCGCCACATGTACTCCGCAAAATATACAGCGCGCTGCGGCAGTTATGTTAGGATGGGTTATCATAAAAATACGTACGGTTTCCTCTTCATTTCGAGGTAAATCCCACACCAAAAGAACGTCACTCATTATGAAAACAAATGTAACGTAGTGCACGGCAATAAATCACTCATGACACTGACCCAGATACAGGCGGTGACAGCTGATGCGCGTGCTCCGGTCAACGACCTGACCTTGGCCTATTTGGAGGGGGTTTGGCGGCCGGAAGTATGACTCATCAGGTATCATTCGATTTGTAACGAAACAAGGAAAGTCCTACAATCATTTTTTATGATAACCCATCCTAACATAACTGCCGCAGCGCGCTGTATAAGGGTGGCATCCGTATAATACCAAAGTACCTAATTTTCTTACAAATGTCGTTATTATGTCTTTCAACACTCATTTGATTATTTTATTTGGTATTATAATTGTATACTAATTTATTATTTATGCTGGAATTAATTGTCTCAAACATAATACTATATTGTTTGTAAAAGAAACCCTTGTTAACGATTTGGGGACAAAGATGATGAAAATATTAATAGTAAGTATATCGGATTTTGCCCTATTTATTTCTATATTAGGATTTCCGTTTCATTCAACGGCATTTTCTCACATTTTTGACCAGGCTTCAACGAGTTTTGAATCGTGCTGTTTTTTTAGAGTTTTCAAATCCAATAAACCAACTAGTTTTTTTGTGAAACTGTTATTTTTGGGATAATTTTGAACAAGTAATCTGCGTATTGGAAATATTGAAAACAAAAGGAGACGCCGGAAACAGTACGGGCAACAATGATGCGTTCAACATCCTGTCGGCGCGGCGTGAGTCACATTGTCACACGTGCTCACGTGCTATTCTAATCTCTATTGCTTATTTCTCAGAGGTTTGCGTATCCCATTAGTCCACCACTTGAATCCTCTGATTTGAATGTAAAATGTACCGCAAAGTAAGACTTCAGGAAAATCTATTCTTCAAAATATCTGATGAATACGAAATTTCAATTTGTTACTGTGGTACATTTGTCAAAGAGAAGCCAATAAAAGAATAATATTCTGGAAATATTTAAAATATAGCTTTTACTTAATAACTGTCGAATATAGATTTTTACAACTACGCGAGAACCTATTATTCAATAATAAATAATATATATATAACAACTGATTTTTATCACTACAACTATTGGAAATAATATTTAATTATCTTCTTGGAAACAATTTGAGCCCCTAGAGAATTCGAAACCACTCTTTGGTGATTGATGAAAATTCGATTTTTTTCTTATTACGGGAAAAGGAATCAGTTCATCTTAAGCCAGAAAAATAATATACTGTTACTTTTATTAATTTAAAATTATTACTAAATTAAGATTATTACGTAACACGCGTTCAGACATAAGAATGTCAAGTTGTAAGCTCGAATCAGGTAAATTTTACATTTTTACCTGCTTCTCCCATAAGGCACATTTCAACATTCAAATCACAACTCTAGTCAACGGATGATTCGAAATCGTTGATTGGCTCATGTTATAGAGAAAATTATACTTAGCGATTTTTGCGAATATAATGTTAATCCAGAATCACAAATATAATAATTATTAGTATTAACATTGAATCTATTAATTTCAACCCAAAATAATCAAATCAAAGGTGATGAATGATTACAAAGCCTTTCCACCAATAACGTGCAGGTGTGCTGGTGTGCTGACGCGGCAGCCGATCGCTGAAGGCCTGGGACGGTCGCTGACCCGCCTTCAACCGCTGACTGCTCACTGCTGACGCCATGCATCACTGCGACTGTGGGTTGTTGTCTAGTGAAGTCATAGAGGATCTTAGCGATCTTGGAGCGGATCTGCAACGTCCTTTGGCAACATATCTGCAACATAATAATAGTTGGAACACTCTATTTTCAGAAATATTAACAACAAAGTGTAATACTAATCATATGAGACTCCGTAACCCCAGCACTCCAGCGCTCCAGCAATCCATAACCTAAGCTCCAGTCAACTGATTCTTCTACACGACTACACGACCAATTTTACTCTCAAAATTCGTTCCTATTCAACGGATTATCCGAAATATTTTATTTATGTCTCACTTTTTAGATAAAAATAATACCTAACGATTTCATTGAACAAAGTTTCTAAATCTCAAATATTTCACGCATAAAACCGTAAATATTTTTCTGTGTCAGCATTTTAAAATGAATCATGAATCAATGACATTGGATAACCCGTTGATGAGGGACGGGCTATGAAAGGCTTTCTGGAGGGAGCAGGTAGAAACGCCAAATGGTTTAGCGCATTACAAGAACACAATTTTTTATGTTTCTTCAAAACAAAGTTACTGAAAAATGTAACATAATGTAAACACACTGGGACATTGTAAACACGCTGCCAATACAAAATTGACTACATTAAGAAAAGGAAATGAAAGTCTTCAAATAATTGAGAAGAGAACAATGAACCCAATAGCCTTTAGTGTTGAGCAACAGAGTAACATGTCTGAGACAGAGACGGCGAAAGGGAGGCGCACACGCATTATTGGGACAGCGCCAGGCATACCTTCGTTGACTACTGCGCCTACCAGGCGCACTCTTGCCATTACAGTATATCCGTGATAAACTGCATGTGAAGATTGGACTATCGGCAAAAATGCCTTTATTTTGATCTTCTTTGCCGTATTGTTTTGTGAGATATATGCTAAATAACAATTTGTAAATCGTGGTAAAGAAGGAAGGAAGCGGAAGATGAGAATCCCTCAGTTTGAGTTCGAGACCACAGGAATCAAAGAGCCCTCGTCTGACGTAAAAATGAAGCCTACATGGTGATCACTATTTTCCTCTCTGTCCCACCGTTCCTATGGTAACCAACATAGTGTCAATCAAATCCTCTCTTCAACTCCAAAGGCAAATAAAGTACCTACTAAACAAAACAGGAATCATTACAAGGGTATTATTAAGTAGAATTAAATCCCCAGCACATAGTATGAAGGCCGGGAGTTAGTTATATGATAGGTTATGTTTGTGCGGCGGGCGTCGCGTCGATCGCCGTTCGCGGGCATTGTGAGGTGCGATTGGGCGGAAACAGCTGACAGACCGGAAGTAGAGGAGGGAGTCGGCCTATTGTTGGTCGCCGCCGTTACAACTGCGTCTTGCAGACGCTCCGTCCACTTCTTTGTTTTATAACTCGCCTGTTTATAATATTCCATGTTCTACACCAACAGCAGGCGCGAGAGATGCCAGCAAGGTACACCTGTAGTACTTTTTAAACCACTTTACAAAGACCGTTTTCCACGTGGTAAAATATGATTACATCGGTACACCTACATCACCCACGTGTATATGTACTCCAATACTAAGTCATACCAGTTACCAGTTACATTTGGCAACGCCTCTCTATTCGCAATAAATACTCAAAAATATTGTGTAGGTGATTTTTATTTGGACAATTGCGGAACAGTAATCCAATCATGAAATAAATTTCGCTGCTTGGAAATATAAAGACAATAAGTTCCTGTTCTGTCAAGTAAATCGCATGCAAAAATGTAATAATAAATACATATTGCATTTGAGAGGCTTTGTTTAAAATTCATTGTTGGTGATGGTGAGTTTATGTTGTGTAAGTAATTACTGCGGACATTTTCCATTACTTAAACATAATTCCTTTAACACATTAGAGAGTACAATTTCCTTTAGAGTATTATTGTGCCATAATAAGCGGAGGAGAAAATTACCCTCTTACTATCACTTCCGACCCATCACCCTTAATAGTTATGTCGTTTGTTTAAATCAATATATGTTAAAGTTCCGGATGGTATGCTAAATTTCGTAGATAATACATTTTTAATGAAGTATCATTTCCGCCCTGTTCGCATTTATTCCTTATTCTTAAACTCAGTGGTAATTTGGAGATCTTTCTATAGGGTTTAAACATATTAGTCTTTAGCGAAGATATGATTCATAGTTTATCTTAACGAGTAGGCCTAACAAATTACTTCCTGTTCCTGTTGAAATATTATTTCTGATGTATTGGTTTCGTTAGGTCCTTGAAAATATGTTATACCAATATAAACCCACACGTTTGAAAAATAATATATTTCCCGCACATAATTTAAAGTAACAAACTTGTCTTGTTCCTGAACCAAAGATACCTGATATATGTACTATTTTTTATTCAATGGTGTATTGAACCAGATATATTAATTGCAAGAAACGATAATCTCTTGGTGTTTATATGGATATTAGGTCCTAGATGATCATCGAATGGTAGTGATAGTTAATTGTGAATTAGACCAGTTAAATTAAGTGGTCCAATGTAAATGGACGGTGTGAAATGTACAACTTCAACGTGATAGGAGTAACACTTAATTTTAGTAGTCACGACCTAAATGTAAATTCCCCTTTGAATCCATACGATGTTGGTTGATAAAAATACCAGGGTTTGGACCGTTCCCTGACAAAACGTTAAAATTGCCTTACAAAACATATACATACAAAAAAACGTAAATATGATCCACAGAAAAATGTATCTTTTTACTCGGTTATAGGGTTCTTAAGTTAGGCGGTATGAACAAGAATATATATTTACACAGATAGGATTTATCTTTACATACAGAAATTCTCTTAACAAACTAACTTATTAGTTTAAAAAGTCTTTTAAACTCACACGAACAGCGTATAAAATAAAACCCAAGTTAAACCAGTCTTTTACCGATTAAAGTTAAAGGGTAAAAGATACAATTTACCTAGCGATTTCATCGACACGAATTTTTATGCCAAAGATAGTCAACCTGTGATACATAATATTAACTAAACAATTAATATTTGTGGTACTGTAACAAAATTCTTCTTAAAATTGACCTTCTGGGAGAAGCAGGTAGAAACGCGAAATGTTACGTGACTGGAGCCCCCTCTTAAACCTGACTTAGCGTATCTATTGAAAAACCTTTGGCATTTTTACATTGCCTGGATGTTGTACCTCTTCCGTCAGTGCCTTCATCAAGTCCCTGCACCAACCCAAGTAGCAAAACAATATTTTATGAATATTGCGATAATATTGTTCAATATTGTAAAAAATATTGATAAGCAAACATTGTTTACATATTGTCTAAATATTTGTACAATATAACAAAATATTTTCTGAAAAATATTGTTTCTTTACAAAGTAAAATATGTTTTAAATATTTAATAAATATTGACAAAACAATATTTTTGAAGGTTGATCGCATCACTGAGTATGTGGTCAAAAGATGTACTGTAATGAAGTTACCATTTTAGAATGTCACCTTTGGTAACACGTTTAGCAGGTTCAACAATTAATTTTAATGCAAATTTGATTAGTTTAGTGATTTTTCTGTGCATAATAAAAGTAACTGAAGAAGCAAAAGTAAAGTATACATTATAATTGTAAATGCTCGTTTGACTGTTCAACTTGGAAGACAGACAAGAAGACGGAGATTTAGACTTGGTCTAAGGAGGACGCCATTATTATTATTATTATCAC
Source organism: Allygus modestus (assembly GCA_963675035.1). Lineage (NCBI taxonomy): Eukaryota > Metazoa > Arthropoda > Insecta > Hemiptera > Cicadellidae > Allygus > Allygus modestus. Next base: position 101,880,541 of record OY776112.1, read on the forward strand.
GCTCATTACGATTACGGCTGAAAAGAGTGACAGTAGTTCATAGTTCTGACAAGTAATCCAAAATGAGAATAAGGTAAGTGTATCTCTGTTTTACATTAGGACGAATACTAAATAAAACTATATAACCTATATTCCAATTTTATGTTTTCATTTACATAAGTTAGTGTCTTAGGAAGTAGTTTTGGAGTCAGGGGTTGAGTTGCCTTTTACCATTGGGTTTATAAACCTAATGCTTAGTTGTACTTACTTAAGCCGGGTAAGTACCTTGATGGTCGTCTAGTCTCTTTTGCATTGCGGTATAGCCTTTAGGAACTATCATAAATAATTCAAATTTCTGTGAGAGGCTCGCCTTCAATCTACCATACACAAATTAGGCAGTAGGCTTTGTCTGAAGTTATTGTAGGCGCTAACTTAGGCTATTACTGCATTTTAGTTCAGATTTCTCTTTAGTTGAGTCTACCTGGCCATTCTTATTTGGCTAGTTAAAAGGAAGTTGTAGGAATTGCCCAAAGGATGGCTTGTTTTGTGAGAAGGATGGAGTTTGGATCCAACCTCAGATTTTCAAAATGTTGTTTTGGAATACAGATAGGCTATATAAAGGACATTACGATAAGCATCGTGTAACTAATCGATAAGTAAACTATCGATACCTACCGTACTTACCTCAACTAATGATGAATTATTAACAATTGAACTCTTAACTTATAGCCTAACCATCGAACATTAGCTAAATAACTTAGGTCTTCGATGGCTGCACTCCCTCAGACGCCCGGTGGAACAATCAAATGAAAATAATCAATATGTACGTTAATGTTTTGATATTTCGACATACCGCAGGTCTTAATATATTGCATCAAATCAATAAAGCTGACTTATTAACTTATAATCGTATTATTTGTTTTTATGAAATATGATTTACATTTTATTTTGTTTATATAATGGCAGATAATCTAAATTAATTAGGCCTAATTAACTTAACTATCGTTTTCTTTGTAAAAGTGTAAAAAAATGAAGAAAATAAGTTACTGTCGAGTTTTTGAAAAATTGTAGTTTAATTACAAAATCAATTAAATGCAGAGTTCGTAGCGACGATATGAAGATAAAAATCAAGGGAAAATCATGTGTTGTAAAACGGTAAATAAACATGACTTTTCAGTTGGTGCTTTGAAAAACACTTTTTTCGAAGGAGCAAAGTTTGGGTTAAGAAACACATATTAACAATTATGTACTTCTTTAGTGTTAACGTTAAGTTATTAATTATAATTTTTATTTATTGAGAGAATCAAGTCACGGAGTCTTTAAAACCAGCACTGAGACAATTTGTGCTTGGCTTTCATACTGCAGGGAAGTTTGTAATAATCAATTATTTATATCGATATATAGGCCTATACCTATATAATATATATTTTAGTCCTACAGTAAGCTATATATAAATTATTTTCATTCTATTGTTCCACCGGGCGTCTGCGGAATTGCATCCCTACCGATATTTAAAATTAATATTTAACTTAAGTTACAGTTCACTTGAAAAATTATTGTTCAACTTCAAATTCTCTTTGTTTAACTTAGGCTCTGCAGAAGTAAGGTTACTGTAAAACTAGTCGATGGAAAGTCAAATTCATATATTTTTTATATTTGCTCTTTTTACCCTCCTGGTGTTAAGACAGGCTCTTGAATATTGTTCAACAATATGGTCTCCTTACTATAATATGCACTGTAAAAAGCTTGAATCTATTCAAAGGAGATTTGTTAGATTGATTGGGGTTCGAATGGGGGTTTCCTTACCTCCAGCTGCCGGTCAACACAATACAATCCTATCTTGGCCTTTTTAAACTTAAAACTCGCCTCAATATGTCTGTTTCAATATGTGTGTTTTCCTCTTCAAGCTGCTGAAAGGCCGCAACAAATGTCCTGATCTTCTGGCTCAAATAGAATTCTGCGCCCCCTCCAAGACCCGTTCCCAAGGTTTGTTGTAAGAAGAATGCACAGCACAAACTATCTTTTACATACGCCACTCCCAAGAATGACACGCCTTGAAAATGAAGTTTCTGGCCATCTAGACTTTTTCAGCGAGCGCAGCCTACAAGGCCGGGGCCGTGCGAATCCTCTCAACTCATTCAGTCACTTTATTGTTATAGGCCTACTATTGTAGCTTTAGTTCAGTCCAGTTTTCATGTAGTGCTTGAACATGTCATGTGCATTCTGAAGCTCAGCATACCATTGAACATTTTCACCATTAAGTCAATTGTTACATTTACCATTTCATCATTTACATCATTAGACAATTGTAGGCCTACATCAGTTAACTTATTGTATGTTTATTGAATCGATATTGTGAATCATTGTCTAAAAATGGCGCTTGCCACAGAAAATAAATAAATTGTGTCGACTTATCAACACACAACACTCCCACTGGGGTGTTATTAAGAAAAACACAAATAACTTCGTGTTTGCTCTACTAGACATTTTCATAGAGTACAGTACACTTGAGAGAGAATATCTTAAGCTGTGAGAACTGTTTTCAGTTCAAACCGTTAGAGTAGAGCAAGATTTAGACATCGGTCAAATCTGTCATTTGTTGTTTTCATAATGTTCAGTCAGTTAATCGTACGGTAATATTGTTGTTATGTAAACAAAGTAACTGATCGTCAGTATTCCATGTTCAGTAGGCCAGCTGGTTACCTCAGTCACTCCGGCAGTGGAGTAAGCCACAGCTCAAGATATTCTGCGTGAAGTGTACTGATCTTGATCGAGTTTGGTACCTGCGTTACAATAGATTTTGGGCTTTCTCCTAATGTCAATCTCTAGATGCTTTACTTGATGTTGGAAATAACCTGACTGTTCCAAGATCCATTACATCACTGTTGCTGTCTACACTCATTCGTTTACGTATTTAGGTTCTTCTTTTAGGTTAGGTATATTTAATTGAAACGGTTGATTAGCACTAAAGTTAGATTAGGTACTATTGCGAGGCAGCCTAAAGTAGCCGAACAACAATTGTACCCTTAGGCCTATGGGATCAAATTATGAGCGGTAAGTGATGAAATGTTATTTGGTTGGTTGTACATGGGTGTGTTACAGGATTTATCCTTGGCCTAAACGATAGTGAGTTTTTTTTTTGTATACAGCATCTTAGTTTTTTTTTATATAGGCCATATATATACAGCATCTTAACTTACATCTTAGCTGTAAGTTGGTAGTTCTTTATACACAGTAAGTTTTAAATAATTTCTTAATTTTAACATTTCCCTACAGTTTTTTTATAAAGATTATTAATTTTTAACCATAATTCATATGACCCCTTATTTATCTAATTAAATTCGGATTTTTTCAGCATTGTAACTTATTCTAAATTTGTCTAAACTTACAAAAATTAAAAATGATCAATTCATGCAAAGAAATTATCCGGTTTTTAGGGGGGATGAGGTTTTAGGATTCCTAAGAGAAAAACTGATATATGAGAAAAAAATTCTAACTTAATCATGATTTAGCAACAAATGTTTTCTAAATTGCCGATTTTTTTTGCAAACCATAATGCACTTCTTTAATGACTTTCCCTATGGGGAAGAAGCTTTTACCATTGGTGGCATGGTAAGACCTAAGCCCGAGATCATGATAACTTCTTGTTAAGAGGTCCCCAGATGCCAAGTGATAGAAGATGCCAGTGGGGTGGAGCCCTGAGGCCATGAACAAAATTATCCAAAGACTTTTAGTCCCCTAACAACATTTTATGGTCCGGGAGCAGAATTAAAGAGCCGTTTTCGAGCCACTTAGGAAAACCCTTTTCTCCATAAGAATAACATAGCAGCTTTTGGTGCTACTGGGGCGCAGCCCTGAGGTTTGGGGGAAAAAATATGGAGGTACCTATAGTGTTTTGCTTCTCTACAACGTGGTATGGTCTGGGAGCAGTTTAGAGGTGCCGTTTTCAAAATCACCTGGGACACACGCACAACTACCAATGAATATTTTAGGAATCTTGAAAGTTTTCTCTTGTGTTTTTGATGTGAGTGACACTACGCAGGATGTTTAATTTTCGAAGTGACTACGTACAAGTCCAATATAAGGGCAAATTCACTTCGCTACCGCTTAGGTTAGGTTAGGTTAGATTACGTTACGTTAGGTTAGGTTAGGTTACGTTAGGTTAGGTTAGGAGGTTTTCTGGCTCTCAATTTGTTTTAAAAATCACAGGAAATGTAACGTACGGTGCATAATTTGGAACGGACGTGAACAGTAGTGGCTCACGTCGGACGTGTACGTAGCCTCTGCCTTTTATTTTCTTCACCAGGTAAACAATTTATATATATATATATATATATATATATATATATATGTGTGTGTGTGTGTGTGTGTGTGTGTGTGTGTGTGTGTGTGTGTGTGTGTGCATTATTATTTATTATTATAGTTACAATTTTTTTTAGGAAAATAGGTGAGGTTCATGCAGATGAATTCAATGCAGATGAAGATCTCAACAATGGTGAAGTAATTCATGAAAAATAAATCAGTTTACATCCTCTTGAAATTTGTGTATGTATTATTGTGTGTAATTCAATAAAATTCTTGTAATTTTTATTCTGTGAGTCAGTTATTAACATCCACTCAGCAATAATTTCAACTAGCAATCGCCCAGAGGTAGAAATTCGACAAGAACTAACTCTACGTAACTGAAAGTGGCACGTACGAATAATGGCTGTTTGCATGAATATGTTTTGCCACCTCCTGTGTAAGCAGTTAAATAAATGCATTTGAACCAGTGTCCTTATGCTGAACTTCACAAATTCTCTTCCTCTCCCTATCCATCACTCTCTCCCCCCTCACAGCCAGGTTTAATTTTAGCGAATTTACCCTATAGGGAAGAAGGTATTACCGTAGGTGGCATGGTTAGACTTAAGCCCAAGACCATGATAACTTTTTGTTTTGAGGTCCCCAGATGCCAAAAACACTATCTTTAATGTAAAGTTAAAACAGATAGGAGAAGGGTGTTACCATTCCAGTAGTCAGTAGTATTATCTTTATTTACATTAGTCCTGAAACATCTGTTCTTGCTCTTGTTCTAGCATTTGTTATTATATCAGCTGTCAAATATACAATTCAATTAATTACTGTTCTTCTATTAGATTAGCATTGAAACTTTGAAGACCCGTGGGGCGTAGCCCTGAGGAGCAGTTTAAAAAAAGGAGGGATAGTTTTGTGCTTGCCTATTTATATAATGATGATTGGATAAATATCCAGGCAGGAGTTGAAGTTTGGAATGGAATTTGATTAGTTAAACAACAACATATTCTATATTTATATTTTACTACTAAATTAAAGGGTGTTAGTACTCTCTATAGAAGCTTATTTGGCAAACTGTTCTTTGGTTAAAACAAAACAATATAGTGGTGTTGTATAAATGTAGGGTCTATCTCTAATCTCCATTTTCCATCTATGTGGCTGGTAACCATGCAGTGCCAAAACGGAGAGAGGTAAAACCTTCGTTCATAAGACGATTTTGTTTTGTATTTTACCTAGTAAGGAACAAATTGTTGAAGTTTGTAAGGAGTTTGGAGTAGCAAAGACATATTTTAGCAATATTGTAGAAAATGTTGTTACAATGTATTTGCAATATTGAAAACTATTGTTTCAATATTTTATAAATATTGAATAAACATTGTTTTGAAACAAACTTTATTTATCAATAAATATTTATTAAACATTGTAAAAGATTGAGACCATATTGTGGAAATATGTTCTAAATATTTTTTTAACATGTTGTTAATATTGATTAAATATTTATTGACAAATATTTAATCAATATTAACAACATGTTAACAAAATATTTACAACATATTTCCACAATATTGTTTCAATATTTTGCAATATTTGGTAAATATTTATTGATAAATAAAGTTTGTTTCAAAACAATATTTATTAAATATTTATAAAATATTGAAACAATAGTTTTCAATATTGCAAATATATTGTACTAATATTTTTTACAATATTGCTAAAATATTTTTTTGCTACTTGGGAAGTCTGTGACGCTTCATCTCCTTAAGTTTCACAGGTTTCACGCCTGTACAATATTAAAATCTCTCACTCGAGATTTGGATCGCTCCCGTCAGAATCGACAAAGGTTCGACGTGCGTTCGAGGGGAAAAATAGCGCATGACGGACCGCCGGCATTGGTGCGCCGAAAATAAACGGGGGCGGCAGCGCGCCAGGCTATTCCGGGGCGCACAAAACATTGGTTGGCGGCCGTCGAGGAACGACTTGTAACAAAGCGTGCTACAGGACGTCACGCGTGATCTTGAAATTTGGGCTTGACGCAAGCATAGCGCGACATAAATGTATTTATAGCACAGAGAAACGTTAATCTTAAAACGAGTTCGCACGCAGCACGCTGACGTGAGAGAAGTGAATTTCCATATAACAAACTTTTAAAACTCAAAATCAGTGTAAAAACATACATTTATTCCAATTTTCATTGAAATCCAAAAACATTGATTTTTTTGGCTGTTCTGATGCTTCTAGTTTCATTTACCTTCAATGCTGGGAATACTTGCGCATTATAAGGTTAGGAGAAGGTCCAGCCAGGCTTGAAAGTAGGCGTGAGGTTGCTGGGGATGATAAAAGTACACCGACAAATGAATAACAGGCTTTTCTAATGTAAAACGCCATAAGACAAGTACTGTGTTTGGTCGTTACACATTTTCTTTAATAGCTTGGTAAATAGTTATGGTATAATGACGAGAGAGGGCTTAAAGGTTTCGCCTCACTAAGTCCCATTTTTTTACTTGCACTAACCTAGGTCCGGGGCTTTTCTGACCCTGTTTGGGCCCAAAAACTCAAAATTTGAAATATTAATCCCCAAAAAAGGGGTTTATAGTTTTCCGATTGTTTTGCCCAACGAACTTGTCCAACCGATTATAGATACGACCGTCCCTACCAAATCTGAAGTAAATCGGACAAAAATGCGACCGTTATAGTGCAAACACATATATCTATTTTTTAACGACGTTAGGAACTTCTATGGTGGTCCCGGGCTTAGGTTTCACCGTGCGGGTCATGGTAATAGTTTACTTTCCATGGGAAATTCACTAATAAGATGTAAATAAGACTGTTCTATCGGGACTGTTGTACAAGTTGAAACAACTCCATCCAGTCACCTGCTTCTCCCATAATGCCATGTTAACTTTCAATCCCGACCCTCCTCAATGGATTATCTGAGACTGTTGATTATGGCTCATGTTATGAGCAACAAATACCTAGGATTTCAGCTTCAGTGTGCACAATATAGATGTCACAGATAACAGCCACTTCAGTAACAAGCCAAGCCAAAATATTAAATATTTGAGATTTTTACTATGGGTAAATTCTGCTATACTTTATATAATAAGTTAAAACGTACTTTTTTGATATTTCCATACCAAAACCGCAAGTTTTAAATTATAAAAATAATCATATTTCAGTTATTTATTTAATTTTATAATAAGTCTACATACGATTTATTTTAGGACTCAATTCACAACTGTTTAGAATTTTATCTATTGAACCTAAGTGTTACGGTTTTAAAGATACTGTATTTAGCTTTGAAAAACAAAAATGGCCTCTATATTGAAACTGTGAAAGGTATACAATTCAAATTCAATATACCAAAATAGCTTCAAGTATAGACACAATAATGTATGGCAAGTTTAAAATCAATACATTTGAAGTACAAAACACAGACAGACTAATGCTAAACGGAGCGGAATTACGAAAAATGTCACACAACCTTTTTATGGGGTGTACAATACTATACAATTCTTTAGGTCGTTAAAGTCGGTTTTATACTTTTAACTCTTCAAAAATCATAAATTAATTTATATTTGTACTAGCTGTTACCCGGCAGACGTTGTCATGCCTTTGACTATTACCAATGTATACATAACCGTATACATTGCTATTATCAGCTAAAACCAATATCACCAAGATCACCTGTTCAAGCAAACATGTCATTAGCTTTTATGTAAACAGCAATATCTTTCCATAAGGTTTATATGGGAACCCTTTTGGGCTTCTTGGGAGGAACCCAATTGAGTTATGACGAAATGGATGGCTTAAAAGCCTTCTCCGTGAAATTTTACATACGTATACCAAGTTTCATGGCAAACGGTCCAACGGTGACCGAGTCCATAAACTTCAAATATATATACAAACAATCAAACCAACATCTTTTTTTATAAATATAGATTAAGTTGTGTACGGGTTTTGAATAAACACTTTTCATCGCATGCGCTTGGATAATACCTGGAGGTCTATAACTTTGCTTACGATAAAAATAAATAATTAAATTGGTAAATAAGTTTAGACAGTACAATCTGTGTTACCTACCCACTAATCTTTAATATCGATCTCATGCCATGCGAGAAGTTAAGTAGAAACACCAAATGTTTCGTGAGCGGAGTCCACTTAAAAAAACGAATGCTCTCCAATAGCCAACGATTAATAAGAAGAGAGTTCAGTGTGGTACTGTAACCGAGGTCAGTTCAATGGGGAATACCAACACCAGTTGGAAAAGACCACAACGCCCAACGTGCATCTGGATTGCCTACCAGAGCGCCGTGCCGTGCTGCCTTCTGCCACCTTGGCTCATTGCATTCCTACCAGGAATGTGTATAACAGTAACATGTGTTTCCTTATACATATACAATTGTTATACATATTTTGTATAGCTCAGTGATTGATCGGTTGGCACACTAATATTTGTTATATCCTGGTGGTTAGACAGGAAATGCATTGCTGCATTTCATGTAAATTACAATACATTTTAATATTCAAGGAGGTTGGAACTATTGTATTATTCGTATACACTAAAGTCAACTTGTAGCATTTTCTGAGAACAATAATATTGCTAAAATACCTTTATTTTATAGTATGTGTAGTTAAAACGTCTTAAATGAGCTATAGGGAATCATTTTTTCCGTACTTACAATTGCATAATGATAGACGTCAAAAAGCACGATTGGCCGATGATAAGTTCAATATCCATTTTAGCGAATTTCCTCTATAGGGAAGAAGCTATTGCCGTAGGTCTCATGGTAAGACTTAAGCCCGAAACCACGAGAACTTTTTGTTTTGAGGTGCCCAGATGCCAAAAACACTATTCGTTTAAATTTATATATTCGTTTATATATATATATATATGTATGTGTGTGTGTCCATTACCGCGATAACTTTTGAAAGAAGCGCCCGCGATTTTGATGAAATTTGGCACAAATGTGGAGAGTAATATTTATGACTTTAAGTTCGAAAACCAGATCGATCGGTCTATGGGAAGGGGGTTTTATGGGGGTTTAAAATTGTCCAAAAATCAGTTTTTTAACTTTTTACCCTAGAATTTAAAAACACTAGATTTTGGTTATAGCCATTTTATAAAGCTTAAAAAAATTTAGTATTTTGAATCATTAAGCTAGGTTTAGTGGTTGTGCTGGAGAAAAGTCAATAAATGTGTCCATAAAATTTCCCATGTTAATCTTATGAGAATACGGTTTTTAGATTTTCCTCAGATAATTTAACTAAAAACATCACATTCTTTCTACCAATCAGTTTAGCTCTACAAAAAAAAAACATTTTGGCGTTTTAATTGTTGTTTTACGTCCAACCGTTGCAGTGATATTCAAAGTGCTAAACACAGTACGTTGTCCAATTTTATCCTTATGGAGAATTAATAAAATGTTATATTTCGATTATTTATGTATGTATATTGATGAAACTTGGTATATGGCTTCAACTAGTTGTGGTATATTGATATTAGCACAAAAAAGGTTTTTTTTTAATTTTTCCCGGTAGCAGCAAACCTGCATACTCGGCCCCCATGTTATTCATATGGAGAATAAGTAAAGTTTTATATCTCCCTTAGTTATGAACATAAATTAATAAAACTTGGTATGTAGCTTCACCTGGTTGAGTTAAATTGATAATTGCAACAAAACACATATCTTATCTTCTTTGTTGCAGCAAACCTGCGTACTCATTTATAATGTTATTCTTATGGAGAATAAATCAAATGCTATATATCACTTATTAATGAATGTATTTTTGTGAAACTTGGTAAGTGGCTCTAGGTAGTAGTGATGCCCATATATATGCATTGGAAATTCGATGAGTGCGCAGGTTTGCTGCGACAGGGGTATTTCTTTCTTCGAAGTATTACCAGTGATATTTATAGACGTTTAAATAGTAGTGTTAATAACATCGGGTATATCAAAGCCTCAGAGACTCGAGTTGACTGTATAAGTTTGTAAGACTGTGGAAGTTGTGGAAGGCTTGATAGGAAGTTTTTGTTTTATGTATACACCAAAGGCACCAATGTCTTGTAAAACCTGCTTATAATGATCCCCCAATGTTAACGTTGCTCTGTTAACTTTCAAATCTCGTCCCTCCTGTAAAGATTGAAATCTTTGATTTGTGGCTTATTTAAAAGAGCTTAAAATTACTAGCGATTTCAGTAAACATAATTGTTATATCACACATCATATTTGTTCAATACAATTTTAACATCTTCAAAATTTGCGATTTTTATATGGGTAAACTATTTTTGATGTCAAAATTGTGCTCAGTGATATCGCTGGGTATTTTGCACCATGAAATGAGCCATAATCAACAATTTCGGACAATACGTTGAGGAGCGACGGAATTGTATAGTTAACATTGGCCTTATGGGAGAAACCGGTAGAAGCAGGTGACTTTAGCCTTCTCTTAACCAATTTCAAGTTAACCCCCTTACAAGCTACTTGTACGGAAGTTACGTCTCCCGCATATCATATGTGTTTTTTTAGGTGAATATGAACAAACCATATGCCCGTATAAGCGAAGCAGATGGATACGCAAAATGGTCATGACTGGAGCCCAATTTTAACAATACAAAGTAAGACTGTATGGCAATGTTGTGATTTCAGATCACGCCTGCAGTGCGGCTGAGTGAGTGAGTACGATGGCCATCACCAACCGGTGTAGAAGGGAATGTGCAATAATAACGGATCTCGCGTGAGGAGCGGGTCAGGTCATCAAGCGTGGTGTGCGTGTGTGCGTGTGTGAATGGTGTTGTTGGTGTGGGACTGTGCACTGCCGGGGGCTACACTTCCGACAATGCAGGTTGCATTGGGAGGCTTTATCTGCTGTAAACTGAGAGGCAGCACATAACGCCTGTACCTATACAGGAACTCCCGGGTCCAAATTCCGGACCTGAGTTGAGTTTCTAAGATTTATCATGTCTCAAAGGTGCAATTGAATAGTACATTATTCTAGAGACAATTCAATGGTGACCATAAGATCTTGTAAAAGTTACGTTGGTCTTGTGGGAGAAGCAGGTAGACGCAGGGGACCGGAGCCGCTCTTAAACAAGATGTGCAATCCCATATAATTGTTTTTTTTCTTTTTGACTGTATTTATGTTCCCTCTTGTAGTTGAGACTACTTACAACACCAGTATTAATTTTAGAAGCAATTCTATTGACAAAACTCTTGGATATTAAATAAAACCTTATGAATCATAAAAATACTGCATTAAGTTGTTTCTGAAATGAATAAAAATTAGTCACACCTCTAACTTTAGTGGCCAAAAAATAAAATATAAATATCTGCATGTTTAGTTTTTTTTTTAAACATTTACATTTTGTCGAGAAAAAGATAGTTGGTTTTTGTTCCATGTATCATACTCATTAGAACGGTTGGCACCAAAAGCCAATAGATATTGTTCTTAGATTTCAGTGAGCAGAATGTTGGTATCACAAATATATACAGTGTACATAATTATATAATAATCGTATACAGTACAATTCCAAAATCTTCAATATTTGCAATTTCTGTGTTATACACAAAAATTATGCTCACTGGAATCGGTAGGAATTTTTTGCTCTTGAAAAGAAAACCATAAATCAACGATATCGAATAATCCGTTTAAGAGGGGTGCGGGATTTGAAAGATAGCATTGATCTTATGGGAGAAGCAGATATTGATAGGCGAAATGATCCATGACTAGAGCCATGGTTATTCTACTGGAGTCGGTTGAGAAGAAGAACAGCCAGCATCTCTGTTAACACTGATTTACGACATACAGTAAATACTTCAATACGTATAAATATTTATTCTAGAATGTTTGTTTTATATTACAGTAATAAATTTTAACCTACCGCATTGAATTGTTACACTGGACAATTTGGTTCTAATCATTTCCATTGACGCACGAAAGGAAAAATACCCCCGTAGCAGCAAACCTGCGTACTCAGCGAATTTCCAATGCATATATATTTATCTTAATTCAACATAAAGCTACATACCAAGTTTCATCAATATACATTCATAAATAAACGATTTATGACATTTTAAATATTCTCCATAAGAATAACATGGCGGGTGAGTATGCAGGTTTGCTGAAGCAAGGAACACAAAAAATGGGGTTTTTTGCTAATATCAATATAACTCAACTAGGTGAAGTCACATACCATATTTCATTAATTTATTTTCATAATTAAGGGAGATAACACGTTACTTATTCTCCATAAGAATAACATGGGGCTGAGTACACAGGTTTGCTGCTACGGGAGCCTTTGGCAAAAAATTGTTTTTTTGAGCAAATATCAATGGTCCACAACCAGATGAAGCCATATACCAAGTTTCGTCAGTATATGTTCATAAATAAGCGAGATATAAAATTTTTATTTTCCTCCATAAGAATAACATTAGACAACGTACTGTGTTTAGCACTTTCAATATCTCGGTAACCAATTGGCGTAGAGAAATGATCAAAATACCAAATTGTGTGTTTTTTTAAGCTGAATCCAATGGAAAAAACTAAAATTTGACTATTTCCAAAATTATATGTAAAAAGTTCAAAAAACCCATTTTTGGGGTACAAAACCCCCCCCAAAATACCCCTTCGGATAAAGCGATCTGGCTGGTTTTCGAACTTAAAGTCATAAATGTTGCTTTACACGTTTATACCAAATTTCATCAAAATCGGATAATTTTTACGAGAGTTATCGTGCTCACGGACACACACATATATATATATATATATACAGTTTCGAACGAATGGTGTTTTTGGGGTCTGGGGACCTCAAAACGAAAAGTTATCATGGTCCCGGGCCTAGGTCTTACCATGCCGACTACGGTAATAGCTTCTTCCCTATAGGGGAAATTCGCTAAAAAGAGCGAACTCAAATTTCCAGTCAAAAATATTTAGCTACAAAATCTCCCCTCATTATATTCGCCCTCAACCCCGATGCCAAAGACAATCCTCGTCTCGAGTCTTTTGTCACGGAAAGACTACGTCAGAGACAAAAGCAATTATAACAAATAACTTCCATTCTTCTGTCAGCTACTAAGTCAAGTGTAGAGCGACAAAAGATTGTGCAAAATGTCTCAAATATAGCGTGGGGTTGCGTCCGAAATGACCTAAAACTGGAGTCAGTCGTCAAGTCTAAGCAAGGCGGACATTCACCCCAATTAGTGTTTTCTCTTTTGGGGTTCCAAATTCGTCTCAGAACTGGCGGAACGTCGTCGGCCAATCGCCCACTTCGTCATTCATGTACAGAGATAGTAAAAGACTAATAATAAGACTTTACCGATGTATAAGAGTGCTGCGTCATGTCATTTAAGAAAGGGCTCCAGTCAAAACAATTTGCGTTTCTAAAATCTGCTTCTCACATAAAGTCAATGTTAACATCGAGATTTCGATTTCAGTGAGCAGAATTTAAATAAATAGCTCATCCAGCATGAAAAATCGTAAATATTGAAGGTTTTAAAAATTTTACTGAATGGTCATTGATTTTTAAAATGAGCTTTCGGATAATCCGTGGAGGAGGGACGGGCATTAAAAATTAACACTGGTCACACTGGATGGGGAAGCAAGTAGAAACGTAGAATGTGTTGTGATTAGTGCCCCCTCTTTAGCTGGTCAAAGAGAATCAAAAGTAATATGTAGGTGTTGAAGGTTTTTCTTTAAATAGTATAACAGTTTGAATTAACTGTAACTATTTCAGAGTCCTTTTATACAGAGTGTCACGCCACATACAATCACACCCGTTCCGAAAGTCCTTTGGGGCTCTGTCCCACTAGTCTTTAAGGTTCTAATATCATCACGCACTTATGGATCGGTTGAGCTGTAATATGATGGAAAGAAAGAAAGGCAATGGCCTTTTTCAAAATCAAACATATGCCTACACCTTAGCAGAACATTACAATTCCCATGCTAATATTCATGGTGGAAGGAAACAAATAGGTGTGCAGGTTTGTGACGTCATTCGGGATTCAAGTCGGCACATCAGGTGAGCGCCAACTCTCAGCTGATTGAAAAAAAACAACATTGTATGTCAGCGAAGTGGAGCTTGCATCCCGCGTGACGTAGATGCGCGGGATTGACCTATTTTAGGCACTGGAGTAGCACTTCAAATATTTTTTCCTTCCACCATGGCTAATATTACTAAAATAAGTATTTACTGGATCGACTAAACTGAACTTCCTATGATATAGGAACACAAATTGTACTCTATAATCAAACACTGTAATTAATTATTGCATAACTGACATTTTGAAAACGAATTCTACTAACGTTTATAATCCACTTTATTTTACAACATTACAATATCACTATGATTATGAACGGCAAGCAAAGCCGCAAGGCAGCATGTACTTTGAAAGCCAGAAATAAATATATTTCATGGTTAAACAAACATACGCTAAAAGGAGTGGAATATAAAAAATCCTACTCTTTAAGTTCAATTTTAAGAGTAGAAATTTAAAATGTTTGAGCCAGTGCACCTTTTACGTGACACCCTGTATCATGACAAAGACATACACAATAATGGTGGTAAAGCCAGCATCAAGAACCATAGATTAATGCTGTAATGGTTTAAATAATATCCTCTTCTCTCAAACTAACATAAAACACTACAAACTACATGTCTGTATTTATGTTCCTACTAATAGATTACTTACAACTATTGTATATAACAAGTAAAAGTTTGAGTTTGAGTACAAAACGTAGACCTGCTTTAATAATATTGCTAACTATGGTTATAGAAACAATATATTTTGTCCGTGTCTCAACATAAATTACTTTTTAGAATCGTCTTGGGAATTGTTTGTATAATTCGTAAAACTATTTTGTGTTTGTATCGGTTTGCACTATAGAACGCTAGTTTGCACGTGATACAAATATAATTAATAATTACGATGATACTTTACGTAGTTGCAGACTCTTAAGTGTTCATTCTCCAAGTATATCTCTAAATTAACTTTTCTTCATCTCCTTCGACACAGAGAAGTCACTTCTCTGAGCTTATATACTGTAGTAGTCTAGCACTCCCATGTGCATTGGTAGGAATAATATAATGTGTATCAGTAAACGTAGGCAAATCAAACTACGTCCAGTGATTGCAAATGTATCCAGCCTTTACGAGTTTGTAAATGCAATCACTTCAGTATCGCAAGATAAGGAGTGTCGCGTGCAGCTGTTATCTGAGATCAAGATGGCGGATGAGGCAGTGGGCCAAGGTCGCGCCGTTGTCAAGGTCGAGGACGATATCAACTGCACCATTCTACGTAGTACATATTGTGTGAATTCTACGTTCTCCGTTCTCCAGGTGATTTATAAATCAATCCTCTTACAAGTAGAGGCAGACTCTTCTCTTAGCTGCAGTAGCGGCAGCCTAAATAGTAGCACCACGGACTTCCACAGCATCCAATTATGATTTTGGGAGCGTTTCACTTAATTACCCAGCAAAATGATACAATTATTTTGTTCTAATAGTGCGTTGCAGCAATGGTTGCAGTTTCGAGAAATATCGCGTTTCTAACACTCCCCCACAAGGCCAATGTTAACTTCCAAATCTCGTTCCTCCTTCGAAATCGTTGATTTATTTATTTATTTTATTATTTTAAAGATTAAAGAAACGCCTAGCGATTTCAGTGAGAATAATTTCACAAATAGATATCGAAAATAGATAACCCATCCCACGCATCGCAAATATTGAATATTTTTGAACCTTAATGATCGATTATTATTTGTGATATACAAATTTTTATCACAAATTCTGCGATTATCAACTGTGCAGGTGACTGGAGCTCCCCTATTGTAAGTCAACGCTGTATTTTTCAGTTATCGCTCGACATCAGTTGGTTCCAGAGAAACTGATAACTGGTAAATGCAGTTGGTTACACTGACTATGATATGGTACAATTTAGTATAATGTTGCCCCTCCATTGGCAAAAATTAAAGATTATTTCCGTTAAAAACCTCCATTTTCAGGCAAATTTAATAATTCGAGGGTGACAAAGATACAAACTTTAGTGACATTACTTTAGATACGATCAAGCGCTAGAATCTGAAATATTGCATCATCTGGAAAGGGGTTTGTGTGGCGTACAACCCCAGAATGTTGCGACACATTCGTTTCTCTATGGTTGCATCATTCGGGGTTTTGGGTGGTGAGTGATGGCGTACTACCCCAAAATATTTTTTTACAAAGAATGTTATTAAATTGTAGTTTTGTCACTACCAAGACAACAAACATAATTGCTAAGTAAGTTTATACTGTTTGTATACTAATCGCATCATACATTTTATAACCAAGAAATTCTATGTATCGCTGGGAAGCTATCTGACGTCATGAGTCTCGGAGGCTTGAGGAGAGAAGGGCAAACTGTTTACAAACAAGAACTTGAACCTTGGGTTAATCGGGCGTGCTGAATGTTGGCATCATTGTAAGACGTTGTAGTTGTAGCGGCGTGGTTGGCATCACTGACACATTACGCCCCATTCATGACTGTGAAGTTCTCCAACAGGTGATAGAATGAAGAAGCACTTCCGAGTACAATGCCCACTACCGTGGGCTACCCTCCTCTACCACCCCCCCCCCCCCACAACAAACGCGTGTCACTAAAATCTCTTTTCCTAGGATACAAATATCCTAGAGGCTAGACGAGGTTTGATACTGCATAAAATCCATGAATAATTAACATTTTTTAAAGTTCTTATATGGCTTAAGTTTATTACGAATTGTGGAATGCCTTTTATTTTCAACTATACTGACGATGGATGTAAAGTACTGTATGACAAAGCATATATTATTTATTTAAAACATACTATGTCTATTAGGCCTAAATCGTCCGAATTCCTGATATTTCGGGAAGTGAAATATTTTCTTATCTTTACATTTGTGTAACTATGTAGCCTACCATTATTATATTTGAGTTTGTAAATTGTATACCGAGGAGCTTTGTACATGACTTAAAAACATTAACACAGACAACAAACAATCCACGGGGACTGTATTTTAGAGAATTATGGATGTAAAATAAAACGCCACGGAAATAATACAACATACTAACTATTACCACTGACTATTGATAGTGAAAGTATACTATTATCATTGATAGTAAAGTAATTATAGACAATGCTATTAAGCCAATAGAGAGGAACCCTGTAACTTGTAACCCCCTCCGCCCACTCCTTCCAACATGTTGCACATTTTTGTAAAGTTAGATTTTCTTCAGACCTTATAGCACCTGTTTAACGAACTGTTTCGCGGCTGACTAAAATTGTAAGTACAATAGTTATACCAAGGTTTATTTTTGTTGTAAACGCTGTTATTTGTATCTGAAATCGTATTGTTCTTTCATTTGTTATTAACATTATTTTATTATTGCCTTTCAATAATTCTTTATTTTCTTCCTTTTCTGTATCTAACTATTAAAAGAATAGCATAAGCCGATTTTTGTGACCAGACTGGGGAAACTATTAGGTCTCGAATGATTGTTTATGTGTTTGCATAATTTGAAAGCCTTTAACGACTATATAAATATTCCATTTGACGTTTTTGAAAACATCCCAACCTTCAGGGCTTCACCCCCAAGGCTTTCAAAGTTCCAGTGTTAATCTTTTGGTAGAATATAAATCAATTTAATTGAACATTTTAACAACTTTTGATAATAACGAAACACAGTAAAGAATCAAGATAAGCTGTTTTGCTAACGTCTGGAATTATATCAATATCAATTGTATAGTACAGACTAGCTGGTGCCCGCAACCATTGATTATACAGTATTCAAAATCAATGCCGCAACTTAGTTCGCGTGGTTTTAGCGAATTTCCCCTATAGGGAAGAAGCTATTACCGTAGGTCTCATAGTAAGACTTAAGCCCGAGACCATGATAATTTTTGGTTTTGAGGTCCCCAGATGACAAAAACACTATTCGTTCAAATTTATATATATGTATATATATATATATATATATATATATATATATATGTGTGGGTGTGTGTGTCCGTGAATGCGATAACTTGAGTAAAAAACGTCCGATTTTGATGAAATTTGGCTCAAATGTGTAAAATGACATTCATGGCTTTAAGTTCGAAAACCAGAAAAATCGAACCATGGGAAGAGGGGTTTATGGGGGTTTTAATTTTTTCAAAAATCAGTTTTTTGCATTTTTCACCCTAAAATTCTCGAAAAACTTAATTTTGGTTTTGACCATGTTATAGAGCTTAAAAAAACAAATAATATAGTATTTTGAATTATTAACCTAGGTTAAGTGGTTGCGGAGAAAATCCAAAAAACGTACTCATAAAATCTCTCATGTTAATCTTATGGGAAAACAGTTTTTGGCTTTTCCTCAGTTTATTTTAATGTAAACTTCACATTTGCTTTTACTAATCTGTTCACTTCCACAAAACAATCATTTAGGTGTTTAAATTTTCATTCTACGCCCAACCGTTGCTGAGATATTCAAAGTGCTAAACACAGTACGTTGTCCAATGTTATCCTTATGGAGAATAAATAAAATTCTATATCTCGATTATTTATGAATGTATGTTGATGAAACTTGGTATGTGGCTTCACGTAGTACTGGTATATTGATATTTGCACAAAAAATTGATTTTTTCTTGATTATTCCCTTAGCAGCAAACCTGCATACACAGCCCCCATGTTATTCTTATGGAGAATAAGTAAAATGTAATGACTCCCTTAATTATGAACATAAATTAATAAAACTTGGTATGTAGCTTCACTTGGTTGAGTTGTATTTATAATTGCATAAAAACCCATTTTGTTAGCGAATTTTCCCTATAGGGAAGAAGCTATTACCGTAGGTCTCATGGTAAGACTTAAGCCCGAGACCATGATAACTTTTTGTTTTGAGGTCCCCAGATGCCAAAAACACTATTCGTTCAAATTTATATATATGTATATATATATATATATATATATATATATATATATATATATATATGTGTGTGTGTGTGTGTGTGTGTGTGTGTCCGTTAACACGATAACTTGAGTAAAAAAGGTCCGATTTTGATTAAATTTGGCTCAAATGTGTAAAATGACATTCATGACTTTAAGTTCGAAATCCAGAGAAATCGGATCATGGGAAGGGGGGTTTATGGGGGTTTTAAATTTTCCAAAAATCAGTTTTTTGCATTTTTCACCCTAAAATTTTTAAATAACTTAATTTTGGTTTTCACCATGTTATAGAGCTTAAAAAAACAAATAATATAGTTTTTTGAATTATTAACCTAGGTTGAGCGGTTGCGGAGAAAATCCAAAAAAACCTACTCATAAAATCTCCCATGTTAATCTTGTGGGAAAACGGTTTTTGGTTTTTCCTCAGTTCATTTTAATGTAAACTTCACATTTGCTTTTACCAATCTGTTCAGCTCCACAAAACAATCATTTTGGTTTTTAAATTGTGATTCTACGCCCAACCGTTGCAGAGATATTCAAAGTACTAAACACAGTACGTTGTCCAATGTTATCCTTATGGAGAATAAATAAAATTTGATATCTCGATTATTTATGGATGTATGTTGATGAAACTTGGTATGTGGCTTCATGTAGTATTGTTATATTGATATTTGCACAAAAAATTGATTTTTTGTTGATTATTCCCGTAGCAGCAAACCTGCTTACTCAGCCCCCATGTTATTCTTATGGAGAATAACTAAAATGTTATATGGCGCTTATTCATGATTGAATATTGATGAAACTTGGTATGTGGCTTCGCCTAGTTAAATTATATTTATATTTGCATAAAAACCAATTGTTTATGTTTCTTGTTTCAGCAAACCTACGTACTCATTACCAATGGTATTCTTATGGATAATAATTAAAATCGCTTATATGTGAATATATTTTTATGAAACTTGGTATGCGGCTTTATGTGGTATTAAGACAAATATTTTGCATTTGCAATTCGCTGAGGACGCAGGTTTGCTGCGACGGGGATATTATTTTGTTATCCCCGTTACTATCTGTTGATCCCTATTAATTCCAGTTACTTCCTGATGTTAAAATATTGTTATTATATAATGTCATTCAAGAATTTGAATTAACAGCTGTTACTAACACTGTACTGTCTTTTGTTAGCATTAACATCTGTTGAAATATTCAATTTAGTCAATTTCTATTCAAGTGAAAATCTTTTATATTATTTCTGTAGTGAAAAGGTTTCGTCGCAATCTGTTAATTAGTTTTCCCGCGAAAAGCGGACAAAGTTAGTCGAAATAAAATATCCGTGGAAGGTCGTACTTGCTCATCAGTCAGACTTGTAGCCAAATCATTTAATTCGTTAGTACCTGGGGGACCGAGCTTTACTCGGGGAAGGCCATTCAGTTTGTATAGATGACTCGGAGTAATATTTCACCACTTCCCTCTACTGATAATCAGATTTGTATAACTCATTTGCCTCTTTTCTACATTTTTAATGTCCCTCCAGTTGTTATTTATAGCTCAATGTCCCTTTGATTTATTTTACTACACTATATATGTAATCTTCACTCAAATCTTGTAATCTCTGCTCTCAGGAAACCACATGTTAATTAATAATCATAAACAACATGAGTATTACTTTGACAGTTCCCTGGTTGATTATGAACAGCTGTTAAAATTCTTTTGTTTTGATTTGAAACTCCATAAGCCCAGTGTTAATTTTAACTTTTCAATTGAGTTTTTTTACATTATTTGATTTTTTCTGGGGATGAGGCCTGTCTATAACTTATTTTTATCCAAGAAATTTGTTATTTCGAACATCTGAAGGAAATTGTTTGAGCCGTTTTTGAGATCCGTGTCGCAAGCAAGCAAGCAAGCAAACCTTACTCATATTAGAGTATAGGAATGCTAGGTTCCAGCTGTAGACCATCATCTGTGTCAGAATCATCGTTGTCTCCAGTAGATCTACTCAATCTCTTCCGTTTAGCATCGTTAGATTTTCTACCCAAACAACTTTTTCTTTTACGGGGCATACTGATTCAGACCTTATGTTGTTGATTATAAAAAATAAAAACCTTATGTTGTTGGTGTCTTAAATAAATATTGAATATTTATCACAAACAAAAAATGATCATTAATAATCAGCTGTTAAATTAAAATCACATTTAAAACCGTTATAATGCAAGTTGGTAGTTACTGGACCTTTGAAAACGCCCTCTAGAAATAAATCAAAGGCTAGGGGGGCGAAGTCCTAAACGAAATTACCTTTTTAATTATCATTCGCCAGTGCGCTAGATCACAAGATTTAAAATGACACCTCAATGGTAAAATTCGGTTAAGTAGGACAGGTGGAAAAGGGATGTAACAGAGAAAACCCTTATTGTATTAAGTACTAGCTGTGTCCCCGTCCTTCGTACGGGTTGTATATAAATGGTAGATTAACTAAAGCAAATAACAATCCACATTATTTTACAATATTAAAATTACATTTCACACGTTTAATGTACAATTAAATCAAAGTTAACGAAATATACTGATAGTTCGGGTCCTGTTGCTAAGTTGAGGAACTCTGTCGGGTAGTAAACGGCGTGTGGTTTGCGACTCCAAACCGGTACACGTAACACTTGTAAAAAAAATAACTCAAGTACAAAAAAAAATAAAGAATATCGGGGAGGGTGAGAGGGGGGCATAAATATAAAATCGGTGGGGGAGGAGCAAAATATAAAATTGGGGGGTGCAAAAATAAAAAACGGGGGGAGAGTAAAAATATAAAATCGGGAGGGGGCAAACATTTTAAATGGAGGGGAGCATAAAATGAAAATATAAAATCGAAGAGGGGGGGAGCAAAATATAAAATTGGTGTGGGGCAAAAATAAAAATGGGGGAGCAAACATATAAAAAATGGGGGGCAAAAAAATACAAAATCTGGGGGGGGAGCAAAATATAAAATTGGGGGTGGGACAAAAATAAAAATGGGGGAAGCAAAAATATAAAATCGGGGGGGCAACATAATATAAAATCAGGGGGGCTAAAATATAAAATGGAGGGACATAAAATAAAAATATAAAATAAAAGTGGGGGGGCCAAAATATAAAATGGGGGGGGGGCAAAAACAAAAATCGGGGGGAACAAAAATATAAAATGAGGGGGCAAAAAATATAAAATCGGGAGAGGAGTAAAATATAAAAAAGGAGGGTGCAAAAATCAAAATAGGAGGGGGAACAAAAATATAGAATCGGAGGGGGCAAAAAAATAGAAAATCGGGGGGGTTAAATATAAAATGGGGGGACATAAAATAAAAATATAAAATCGAAGAGGGGGGAGCAATATATAAAATCGGTGGGGGGCAAAAATAAAAATGGGGGGGAGCAAAAATATAAAATCGGGGGTGGGGGTTTAGAAAGTATTGGTAATAATTGTTTTTTGTGCAAATGAGAATAGACCTCAACCAGATGAAGCCACATTAATATTTGTTCATTACTATTAATTAATAGCTAGCTGACGCACCCGTTCTTGGCACTGGGGTTTTCTCTACCCGTTCTTTAGTCAATGCAATTTCCATTTTAGTTAGCTTGAAACAGCTGTTCTTGCTTCTGCTCTTTAAGCTGTCAAATGGAAGTATCCACAGCTGTTCACATTACAGTTTCTGAATGTTTACTTTATTCTGAAATGTAAACATTGAAACTTAGGACGTTGAAGGGGCGTAGCCCGAGGGGATTTTAAGGAAGTGAATAGGCCTATGTGTAAAGTTTCAGCCTAGTCGGTTCAGTAGTTTTTGCGTTCACCCGGAACATCAGACAGACAGACAGACAGAAACCACCTCTTCTTTATAATATTATAGATGTAGATTGTAAGGTGTTCGTGTAATAAACTAATGCAACAAATTTTTAGTTGCTCCGTAGAGTTTAAAACCTAGTACTGTAATTGAAGAACCATTAAAGCTTTCCACTGCCCGCAGAACTGCTGCTTCATATAATTATTTCATACCGTACAGTACAAATTTTTTAAGGTCTTAAAATTGTGCCATCCTATAGTAACACATATTTCTAATCACAGCTGTTACCAATATAAACCTCAATTTGCACAGGTGCCAAAAAAACTTGTTCTCCCATTAGAATAACATGGTAATTTCAACCTCCCAAAGGGCAAAGCCCCAGTATGAAATTTACCAATTGAAGTAGCCTAAAACCTTCCACCACATTCATAGAACACAGTGAAAAAGTTTCGTCGCAATCGGTTAATTAGTTTTCCCGTGAAAAGCGGACATACTTAGTCGAAATCAAATAAAATTAGTTTTTAAGAGCTCGCTGTTTAATTTAAAAAAGACTTAAGCTAGTTTTAATCCGTCTAAAACCTTCTCATATGTGCATATAATACAGAAAATAAGTTTCAGCCATAACAATACTCTCGTTTTTGCGTGAAAAGCGGACAAAGGTGTGATGCAGAGCGTTACCAACCAACCAACAGACAAACACAGAAATTGAGAAGAGGCTTTATTCGGTTTCTCTGACCTATGAAACGCAAAAATAACAAAGAATGTCATTATTCTAAGCAATTTACAGACAAAACTCTAATTTTATTTATATAGATAAGGGTATAAGATACTAAAATAAACAGTAGCATAAGAGCAGGGCACATCAAAAATGTGACGAACACCAATTAGTTTTTGAAAACTCATGGAAATAAATTGGCAAACCGTTGAATGGGCTGTCTGTGATCATGGCACCAAGTGCCAAGTGCGTGTCAGTCGCATGTCTAGCGCTACGTATCAGCTTTCATCGACTTTCTTCTTGACTAATTAGTTGATAAGGTCAGTTCTGCTCTGACACCAGAGAGACAGGCGCTAGTGATGCTACTACGACAGGTCGACAGGTGACTTGTCCTAAGCTCACTATGATTGGGGAGATTGCTTTCTTTTCGATTTGTGCCTGCCGCGTTAGCT
Organism: Allygus modestus; assembly: GCA_963675035.1. NCBI lineage: Eukaryota > Metazoa > Arthropoda > Insecta > Hemiptera > Cicadellidae > Allygus > Allygus modestus. Next base: position 101,904,714 of record OY776112.1, read on the forward strand.
GATTGTGTGCGGTTTGATTGCGCGCCAAGTACAAAGAAGATACGACTGTATTGAAGAAGACGCTACCTTAGTCGAGCGATATGGTGAACACGAATTACTGTAAGGGGATAAGGGGATAATTTGTGTATGTCAACTTCCCTGTGACCTGTGACTTCCAAGTACGTCGCATACCCATATCATTAGTTCCAGTCTTTCAAAACATGATAGAGCAGGCGTCAAAGTCGGTGAGGGATTTCGTTCGACCGGGGAGTTTGATGGCCAAGGGTGATATATCACAGGGGCCGTGGGGCCGACCCTCCCCCACGTCTGTCTGCTAGTGCTATTGTCAGACCATCAGGCGACTCGGCGACACACGAGCATTCTCGACTGTTGAGTCAGTCCATTACAACTACAACAAACTCATTATTTTACTACCGGAAAGGATGAGTCAAGTTTTCAGGCACTGACGTGTTGAGAGACGCGTTGGTTCTTGTCCAGTCTATAGGCGGATTATGATGAGTCAGTTGAAAGATAAACGGTCTGGGGTCGAGCCATTGCTATTTTGGTTGTGCGTTTTTTCCTAGGATAATTCCATGTTTGGAATTCCACGAGAACATGCGACTTACTTTCTAGAACAGCTACTGTGTATAAGTTAACAAGTGTTTTGGGTGATACAAGAGAAAGAAGGCTTCTTTGACGGTTAAATAGGTTCTCATCATAGGCTAAGCGTACTCCAAAAAACTCAGATAGGTACCCAAGTCTTCTCGTAAAAATAGAAGGCTTTAGTCATGTGACATTTGGGGACGCGAATTGATGAGTAGTTGGAGCCCCTCTCTTAAAGACAGTTTGCCAGACTAACTAAAAAATACATGTTTAAATTTATTACGTGATTTTAATTTAAAATGTTAGTGTTGGGCCAACACTGTTAGCCATTATTGTTCTATAATCAACACCATTTTGACACTATTGTACGGATTTTGTTCTGTGGCCCAATAAAGAGATTTTATTTTATTTTATAAATCAAAGACACTTGAAAAGATAGGTAAAGTTAAAATAAATCAATAGTAAATAGTACAACTCCATCACTAGTATATGTTTAAAAATTACAATTATCAAAGTGCATACAAACAATCTTTACCTATCAGAATGTCTTCGAATTGTCTTAATTTTCCTGAGACAGAAATTACCGAGGGACAGTGAGTAGAATTTCTTAAAACAAATTAAGAACATATTTTAATGAAATTCACGATTATTTCAATATTTTCCATTCCTAATAAACCATACATCTTTAAATAGTAAAATCTACTCATAATTCTCACAATGCACTCCATATTACAATCACAGTAGTTTAATCTTTATTTTCTGAGTTTCCGTTGAGGTAAGGGGATCGAAATGACCTTTGGGAGAGGGAGACAGAAGGCCAATACAGTAGTGCGGTAGTAATCGATATGTCGTTTAATTATTTATAAAGTACTGTAATCAATTTTATTTATGTAACCCACCACTTACTAATGTAAAAAATAATGTGCTACAAATAATTTGCTTAGTGCTTCACAAATCGGTAGATTTTGAGACAATAATTATTGCAATGAACACTCTTTTATTGGTAGTACGTCGAATGAATAATTTAGTAATGTAATGTTATTATTGCGCCAAAAGAGTTGGACACTAAAGCACTGAGTTTTATAAACTGCTTGCATGGTTTTATCCAAATTTTTAAAATATTTAAAGTTGTTACGATGAATTAACAATATTGTTTATGATTTACATAAAAAACAGCGATCTGAATTACCAATGACTACCATAAACTACAATGTAGTCATTGAAATTACTTTATCCATGAAAGTCCAGTACTCCTTTTGCTTCTTGAAACATTAAGGACCCGATTAGAAACAGTTGCACATTTTTACTGGTAAAAAATGAGTTTTCAACAGTTGAGTTTTTAAATCGATACTAACTTTTTAACTGAGACTTTTTCACTTTTTAAGTTCATAATGAAATTTGTTTAAATAGTTAAATTTATTGTTTTGGCAAAGGGGTGCTTGTTTAATTTCAGTCACACAGGCTACGTATTGTGCCGTACTCCTGTAGAGTCCCGTCTTCACTCAACTGATGCGACTTCTAAGAGAGGGCCCCAGTCACCGGCTTCCACCTGACTCTCCCATGTTAAATGTTAACTCAACGGATTATCGGATTATTAAAACAATACCTAGCGATTTCAGTGAGCAGAATTGTGATATCACAAATAATAATCGTTCAATAAAACTCCAAAATATTTAATAATTGTGATTTTTACTACGGTGAAATATTCCCGGTATCAAAACCCTGCTCACAGAAATCGCTAGACTTTTTTGATTTTAAAGTGAGCCATAAATTATAGGTTTCGAAAAATCCGTTGAGGTGGGACGGAATTTGAAACAATGGACTTATGGGAGAAGCAGGTAGAAGCCGGTGACTGGGGAGCCCACAAGTTCAATCACACCAAAATAGAATTGTGTAGTGACAATTTAAAAATGAAGCGAGCAATTACTACAATAGTATGGAACTTGTCTACACGCTGTTTGTTCTGTAGTATGTAGTATGTCTACGTTTGTTTGAATAGAAGACCTGTGACCTGTGCGGCTTGTGGCTTGTGCTCGTCTATGACTCAGTGCGGGACTCACCAGTCAGGAATGTCCCCTCGCACCCACACACGCACGCACGCACACGCACTCCCACTCACAGTCTGCACGTGCGCGTCCGTCTATACTGATCCCGTCGTCATACTCTTGGACCTTGTCACAACCAGGGCGTCGCTGTTGGGGTGTGGCGCAGGGGGCAGGGGGTGTAACCCGAAAAATGTTAAAATCAAAAAGTTGGGAAATTTAAGAATTTACCAAGAAATATTGGGATTTATGAGTTGCATACATAATTTATATGTAATAAATATATTATAGTTATAAGTTCAAACTTTGACCATTGCAAAGTTAGTATGTTAGTAAGTTAGTATGTTTACATGTGCAGTCGCATTTTGAGTATGAATTGACAAGAAATACATGTACATGTACATCTTGGCGTCAATTCGATTTGTTGATTACTTTATTTATAAAAATTATTTACGTGAAACCTTAGTGACCAATTACTCTGGATTTGATCTCTATATAATTAATTTAGAGCCAGCTTATACATTTGTCTAAAATAGAATAGTAAAATGCTCCACATCTCGGTTATTGCTGTAATTAGTACTTGCAAGCCTCAAGAATCAGATGCAGTATCTCTTACATACACAATCAAATCAAATCAAAACAAAATCATTGTATTGTCATTAGACTATGTACATAGCATAGACAACAAGTCACAATTTGTTACATTGTGTAACAGCTTAAAATAAAATCAATAACCAAACAGAAGTAATAACTAAAAACATTTTAAATTAAATTACAAAATTGTCATTGGAAAAATCATGGACACTGTAATATATCTTATTTATGAGAACAATCTTTGTCTGACGTCTAAATTTAGTAACATCTGATTCCTGTTTTAGGTGTATGGGCAAAGAGTTGAACAGTTTTATAGATGAGAATTGTTTGTTTTTCAAAATGAGCTGTGTTATGGCGTGGAATGGAAAGGGAAATATTGTTTCTGAAGCTATAACGTGTATTTTGATTATAAGACTTAAATAACTCCTTGTTTTTTACCAAAAATGTTAAACATTCCAAGATATACAAGCAAAGGAACGTCAGCATATTGTTCTAAGAAAAAACTCCCCTGCAAGATTCAGACATTTTCATTTCAAAAATCAACCGAAGCGCCTTCTTTTGACAATCGGGCGGTTATTTTTATCGGGCGGTAGCTTTCCTATAGAAGACCCAGTTCTTTTGATAGGTGTTGTAATACTTAACTATTAGAGAAAATAATCACATCAAAAGATTTGGAAGAATCATAAAGTTAAGTTAAATATTTGTAAACAAACCCTCCAAGCTTACTAATACAATTCTGCCATTCTTAATGTTGGTTTGTCTATAAATAATGCGGTAGATTTTCACGGTAGATGATCAGGAATGAGGCTTCCTGTGAGAAGGTGCTCCGAACCGGAACAGGAAGCGACAGGTGTAACAACTGCTGTATTAATTGTTGGCGTAGATTCCACAGTAATACCAACAGCCGCGTTCTGTAAGCAATCGAATTGTGAAACTGAAATCGCCGAAGAAATCTTAACAGAGGTACGGGCGAACATGACTTTGCCAGAACAACAAATAGGTAATATAAATCAAACAATTTGTACTTAAAAAATAACCCACAGGACACATTTAATGGTTTTTGTGTGTACGAGTAGTTGTAACATGACACGTTATTGTGTTGTTGGACCAGCGTCCTTCAAGAACGGGCAACTGCGAGAGGAACGATGTGAATAGTGAAAACCAATCAAAAAGTAGCCACCAAATTGTACGAGTGCTTTTCGTGTACGGTCCGTTTACGTTGGGCAATAGCGCAACCAAATTATCGACCTTAATTTCAAGCCACACAATTTGCGAACAATCCCAAAAATTATCTTGTTGATAACATTTAATGAAATGCTAATGTTTAATGTGGGAGCTGCATGAATTCGAAAACCGCATTGTTTATTATAGCAGTAACGAATGTTCAGTGAACCTTCGAGTGAAACATTCTGCCGCTTTCTCGATTAGGATGTGATCGACTTTATTGTTTGACGAATGTTCGTAGTTGGGCTTTCGTGTGTAGTGTAAACGCACCCAGAACCAGTTTCTCGGAGACTGAGGTCGTCGGATCGGCGAGACCTTGTGTGGCGTGGACTGCTGTGGTGGGAGGTGGAAGGCTATTTTATGTAAAGTAGCAGAGAGAGAGCCTTCAGTCTTCAGCCTATCCTTCTTCGGCCCTGCAGTAGTAGTGATTTGGCGGTTCTGTAACACAGCGATTTCGATTTTTTTAGATTCTATTACCCATCTTAAAAAAAGGTTAAGAATGTGGCAACACATTAATCTTGGATTGTTTGTAGTTTGATTGTCTTGTGAGAAAGTGCAAACAATCTTTTCAGCTCGTCCATATCTATACTAACATAAATTGCCAGAATTATTGCTAAATGTAAAAACGTACTATAGATTACTAAAAAAATACACACAGTTAAATGTAATTTTCTTTTAGTAAAACAATATTTATGTGAACCAGAACATTTACACTGTATGGTTTAGATTAGTGAATTCTTTTTGAAACAAAAATGTCGAACTTACAGGGTTCGTGGCAATAATGATAGTGCAGTGTAGCAGTGAATAGACATTGGAAAGGTTGAACATCGTATTTTTCCATTTGGAATTTTAAATTAGCAGAGAATACTAGATAGATTTATGTTCAATAATTATTTAAAACAGTAAATTTATAAATCACTGATCATCGCTCATTCTCAATACAGTATAATGATTTTATTTCAAACAAGCTGTTTCCCGCAGGCTTCGCCCCGCAAATGATTTATAAAATAATGATTTAATGATTTAAAAACTATGACAGTTGTGTGTGATGCATAATCATTATCAGCTGTTTGTATTTTCATCATCTCAAACAAAAATGAATGTTCATAAGGAATAGATGGGAACTTGGAAGTCCCGTGGGGTAGAGCCCTATAGGATTTTCAAAACGAAAATAGGCCTATGTGACTATTTGGTATATAAGGGAAATTCCTGTAAATTTTCATGCCAATCGGTTCAGTAGTTTTTGAGTAATTGAGGAACACGCAGCAGACTGACACACCATCCCATTTGTATATATTAGTAAGGGTAGTCCTATAATGATTTTTGTCTATTAATTCAATATGTAATTAAAACACTATAAAATTATCTTAAAGTACTCTAATGAAACATATAAGCCTAATCCATGATTTTAAGTGTAGCAGACACAGTTTAGCAATATACAAACTCAATGTTTTCTAAGTAGTAAGCACCATCGTATTTTTGCAACACGACTATATTCAAAGTTTATGGTTAAACTATAACAGAAGTCGCAAAATTCAAGTCAACTTTGAATGTGTTTGTAATTTAGTAGTTTTATTGTTCGGCAGAGCCGTCAGCTGATAAGACGGTCTTGTTATCAGTATGACTCACTCGCTTATCACGCTTCACTCCGCGCCTGCCTGCTCACTCTGTCATGTTTCAGTTTCAAACTTATGGTAATAAAATTTATTACATTTAAATCTTGAATATAAACTTAATTTGTATAAAGAATGTTAGACAAATACTTGCTTTATATAATACAGATTCTTTAATTGATTGTAGATTGCACTTTAAATTCTCGTTCATTGTCAGACTTTTTAGCAATTAAATGAAACAACATTTTGCAAAATTGCTGGGTAAATTAAGGTGAAAAAGTTTATAGGAAGAGTCAGAAAATTTAATTTTAGCAATCCTTTATCACTGACTAAAGATTACTTACAAGCTGGTCATGTGATAGGGAAATTTTGAATTTATTGGTAATGTTTATATAAACATATACTCTAGTACTATCTAGATGATTTTTTGCAATCCTGGCATTATATAATGTTAAAACTGACATATTCAGTAGCGCGCCTAGCGGATTTTCTTGTCCCGCAGAGCCAAAAACCTGTCCTTATTTCGCCGCGATACGATGATGTAATGGTCAATCTATAAATACTCTTTAGTCATTGACTACACCTTCTACGCAATGAGATGTAAATAAATATAGAAATCTCGTCTCGTGTTAAAAAAGTGAAGCCTCACTGGAGGATATTTTTCTAAAAAAATCATCTGGTTAAAGAGTAGTAAAGACTAACATAACTTGCTGTGAAGAGAGGATTTGATTGGTTAAACATATTGTTGCCATGGAGACCGGATGGTATAGAAGGTCAATCTGGCGGTCAGCATGTAGGCACAGTTTTTTACCCCAGACGAGAGCTCTATAGATATACCCACTGAGCTCTATGTTATATCTAGAGTCACAACTCTATGTTAGAAAAGCGTGCCGCTGTTTTTGGGCGTTATGTTGGCCAATGTGTTTTACTGATGCATTGTGGGAGTTTTTAACAGTTTGGTGGTATAGTAATTTTATTCCCCATTTAAATCAATGTAAATTTAGTGATTTTTCAAAACTATTACCATTGTTTTAAAGTACAGTATATTACAAGTCGAAACCTGGTATTAAAATAAACGTTGAAACCTTGCGAATTTGTTTAAATAAAAAGTAACTAATCATCTTGAAGCTAAGTAATGATTTAGGTAACACGAAAATAGTCTTGTTTCTCGGTTTAGGGTCATTGGTGAATGGCATAGAAAAACGTGCACTTGAGTGGTTAATTTAATTATTTATTGTACTTACACATCAGCATAATGACAGTAATAACTAGGTAATGGATAAGTCCAATATGAAATTCAAATCCAATGTCAATGTTAACTGTTGACAGTAAACCCTAGAGCAGGCAACCGGTCGGCGACTTTGAATTTTGACAGCGTCCACCCAATGAGTTTTGATTGGTCCATCTAACCCCAAGGTGACAACACAACAGATTAAAAAGCTGAACTAGACGGCACGCTTTTGGGAATTGGTCAAAGAGTAGTGACCCCAGATATAACATAGAGCTCAGTGGATATACCTCGTTGCTTTCACGTACACAGAGTAATTAATTAGTGTAGGTGTTTTCTAGGTTATGTATGTGTGTGTTAGGTTTAGGCTATAGGTGCTGGTATGTGTATGTTAGGTTAGGGCCAATAACTCACATATTAGACTAATTTACAATAAGAGGGCAAATACAATGTAAAGATTTTAATGGGAAGAGCCTAAAATGTTTATTTCACCAATGTATATGCATGTATACAACTGTGTATTTGAGGTTAGTTTTGTTTATTTTAGGTTAAGGCAAGGCAAACAATCTAACCTAACAACTTTAATTGGATACCTACTCATCAATAGCTTTATAAAATACTAATTACACTCAAAGCCATATAAATAATGGTCTAAAACTATTCACCAGCAGAGATGAGGTTGTGAAAGTTATCTGAAGATAAGCGCGCCGGGCGAGTCCACTGGTAGTTTGAAGGGGAGTCGCCATGCCATAGAGTAGTCGGCGGTCGCGCGGCCACACTTACGTCACGCTGTCGATGTGACGTAATATACCTGACTGACTCCAGCGATCCTTATATAACCTCTCCGAATCATTGGACTCTGTTATGCTTCGATCTGATCTGGAAATAAAAATACTGTACTCCGGAAATTATCTGGTGTCCTTTACGTTTCTTTAGAGAAACATATATATCATTTTTAGATGTTCAATATCCTACAATATTATATTTATTTCCCCTCCCCCCTAAACAGATCTTATCAATTAGAAACGATTCGAACAGTGCATGCAACCTGTAGCATGGAACAGAGAAAAATGGACAATTTTTAATCCGACCTAAGGGCTCTGTCCCATTGGCCTTCAAAGTTCCCATTGATTTGAATCAAATTTCAGTTAGTTACACCAAAAAATTTTATAAGGATTACATATAAACATACTTGAAAGGCGTATATATGACGTTCATTATGAAAATAACAAAACTACTTGAATTTCAAACTCTTTTTTCGATGACGAAGTTAGTTAGTTTGTTATATGATATTACACAAATAGGCGAGTGAGCGTAGAGAACGAGCTCATCTTGAAAATGAACTAGTATTTGACATAAAACAAATTCAATGACATTAGGACAGGACAACGTCTGTCGGGCCAGCTATATTAATATGCTAGCTCAAACGGGTAAACCGGGAAAGCGCCAGTTATGCGAGGGTCGAAAAAGGGCCTCACCGACGCCAACGCTACCCCAGGTAGCCGGGTAGCTGGGTAATCAGGCGGAAGATCGAATATAAACAAACCATAAACCCTACGGATTCTTACTCTCATTTGGGCTTTAAAATCATCAGACCTTTGGCGGACCACAAACGCAAGTCTAAAATATAGCAAGTCTAAAAATTCGTGTCCGTCTCCTCACCCGAACATTTTCATCTCTCTCGACACCCTGAAGGAGACCCAGATATATACCTAAATTGGTACGAATACCGCTAAAACCAGAGGACCTTCGTAACGAAGAAAAACCCCCTTGTGCATCAACAGTTCGTTTATAGGAAACTTTTGCAGCGAAAAACGGAGAAATTGATACATTAAATTTATTGAAGTGCGTGACTGTGAAGGTGGGCTGATCGCACAAGTCAAATATGACTGATTTAATGTTATCAAAATAAATAGTGGTTGTATATTTAACTGATTTGATTTGTTATTCCTTAATTAAGTCAAGTCTACATGCTGATTTTAGACAATCGCAATCCCAAGTACAGGTACATTTGCATTAAATAAAAGTCCAGATAAAACCATAATCATGAGAGGAACTAAACTAAATCTATTGGTTTGAACTGTAATACGTAGTGCTCACCATTATTTACCATTATTTGCTGGGACAGTTTCTCAGAAATATTTCTGACAAAAGGAAAGCCGCGTTGGCGTTTTGACAGTTTGTTTTGAGGGGGGTAGATTAGGCAGTGGCGCTTTCCCGGTGGACTGGACCCGCACAAACCGTCTCTCCTTTTTTCTTAGCTTGTGTGCATTTAGGAGAAATTCACGCATACCGTTAGAAGCATATTGTCCTGTAGATGAGCAGAAACCCATTATAATTTTACATCGGCCCTCAGGGCTACGCCCAAAAGGCTTTCAAAGTTGCAATGTTAATTTTATATGGAAGAACAGTAACTGATTAAACTGTATATTTTACAGCTGTTAGAATAGCGGATGATAGAAAAACAGCAAGAACAGATGTTTCAGATATATAATGTAAATAAAAATACTACTTAACGCCCTTCTATTATCTGTTTAAACTCTGCATTAAAAAAATAAACCTGGGTGTAAGAGAAGGGGAGGTGGAGTGGGAGAGAGAGAAAAATCAGAACTAATTAAAGTAATTTATTTAGTTATTCGTGAAGTTAAGCATCATGACACTGGTTCAAATGATTTTGTTTTGCTAATGCAGGATAATGGGAATCATCCACGCAAGCAGCCATTATTCGTCAAAAAATATTTGTTCGAATTTTGACCATTGGGCGATCAATAGTATATATATAATTGTGTAAGCGAAATTTTAAAGTCAAAATTGTGGGAGTTTGGCAAATTGCAGGATGATGGGAGACGTCTTAAAATTAAAGGCCTTGATGCCAGGGACTCGGGAAAAGCAGCAGTTCTAATAAGTTACCAACAAACGAGAAATAACGTAAAACATCCCCCATTAGAAAAGCATGAGGATTTAAAAACGTCTGCTTTATTTACATTAAAACACGTGGGTCTGCCTCATGCTAGCCACGTGCTAGATATGACATATGGTTTATCTACATGCGAGCTCTGTAATTTATGATATGTACTATAATAGAACTGAATTAGTAGGCCTATTTTTCCAGGTAAATGCTCGATTTTCCTTATACTTTGGAAATAACTTGATCCTGACTTGAAAATGTTGAGGATAAAATCTAATTTTGAAAAATATATCAAAATTACACAGTGCTTATGACATTTACAATAGAAACAAATGAATTATTAACAACAGCTGATAACTGTCAAAGTAGTTAGTTGATCTTCAAACCAGCTTGAACAATCAAAACTATAATAAACTAGCAGTTACCCGCGGTCTTCGCCCCGTTTGAATTTACTGCGAGTCTGTTTGTCCAAATAGTGTTAATTTTGTATCCATATCAAAAATTCAATATATAAAAGAAACCAATAAAAATAAAAATATTACTAAAATTGTGTATTCATGACAAAAAAAAAAAACTAAAATATCATAAAATTCAAAAATTAGCTTTTAACCTGTCACACCACAACACTAAATAAAGATAAAGATCATAAACATAAACAAACCAATGAATAATAACAGCTGTTTGTAAAAATTTTTAAAGAAACAGGTGGTAATGTAGAGTTTGAAAGACACTCGCCCATTTTTAACATTATTGGCTTACTCCAGTTCAAAAGAATTATAAATCAACGTTCTACCGTGGTTTTTCTGTTTGTGTAGAATAGCAACAGCTGTTTACAATATTTTTAATTAGTCATCTGATATCATCAAAACAAATCTTTCTTCCATAAGAATAACATGGTAACTTTGAAGGTCTGTGGGGTGGAGCCCTATGGAGATACCGGCGTGTAAACTGTTTATTTGTCCTATTTAAGAGCTAAAGAATCAGTGTACAAAATTTCAGCTCTCTACCTACATGGGAAGGTGGAGAATTCTTGATGAGTGAGTCAGTGAGGGCTTTGCCTTTTATAGGTATAGAAGATAAACGGTATCAGGAAACTGGCACATACTTACTCCTTTTTAGCCCAACTTTAATGAATAAATTACTTTTTATTTACTAAATATAGAATACAACGCACGGTCGAATGTACAGGAAATCATGTAAATAAGATGTTCTCAAAAACATCCACCAAAATCCCTCTTTTGGAGACACTACAGAATCCATTGCTACACACGTGGTTTTAAGAGGGGAAATGCCCCCTACTCCCCCCGAGGGTTATTAAGGGGCAACATATTTCGAATTTCCTCTGTTGGTCAATGCTAACTTGACAAGCATATCAAGTTTGAACGAAATTGATCAGTAAATAAGAGAGAAATAGTAAATTTTTTATTCCCCAGAAGAATAACATTGGACAACGTACTGCGTTTATCGCAAAATGAAAATTTTAATTTTCTCTGCAACCAGCAATCATAGAATAGTAATTAAAAAAACTAAATTATTAAATTTGTTGAGCTCTTTTTAATAGTGAATATTAATATTTTGTATATTTATGATTTTTTATGAAAATTCCAAAAAACTTAATTTTTGATGTTTTAAGTCCTGTAATTTCTGAACCCGAATCTTTACAGAAATGCGGGTAGTGTCATTTTGTTGGAAAACTAAGGCTCTACAAACGACCAAAGTTTAATTAAAATCGTTAAAGCCGATTTCGAGAAAGTTTGATTTTTTATGTTTTTTGGCGATTTTTTGGGGGATAATTACCCTTAAAAATAAAAAATTGAAAAAATATCTGGAGATATCGTGGTTTAGTACCTCCATACCAAATTTCATCAAAATCGGCCAATTGGTGTGGGCTCTAGCAGTAGGGGGCAATGGCCGATTCAAAACCAGCAAAATCCTCAGTAATCCTCAGAGGATCAATCCTCCCCCCCCCCCGTCACGTGACCCATTAACCTAACTTAAACCTGGCGCCTGGCGTGAGGAGCCTGAGGAGCCCCCCCCCCCCCGACGCCACCCCCGACGCCCCCCACCCCACCCCTCCCCCGACGCCCCCCCCCCGACGCCCCCCCCCCGACGCCCCCCCCACGCCCCCCCCCCGGCCGCCAGCGGCACTTTTCGTGATGACCTTGAACATGAGGAAAAAACTTTCGAAAATTAATAACTAGCCTATTTATCCATCGATTCCCACGGGACTTTTTCCAGAGTGTAGGTCTATCCCAGAGGAAGCGAATGACGTAAGAACCCCATAGATCCGCCATTAAACAAGGCCGCTATTAATTTATAACCGCGTTTTCCTTATGGGATCTCAGCTGTTTACCAACCGATTTTGACGAAACCTCACCACATGTCAGGCGGCGGCCTAAGTAAACCATCGCTTAAAGAAAATTGAAAATCCACCGTTAAACGGACCCGCTATTAATTTTTAACCGCGTTTTCCTTATGGGATCTCAGCTGTTTACCAACCGATTTTGACGAAACCTCACCACATGTCAGGCGGCGGTCTAAGTAAACCATCGCTTAAAGAAAATTGAAAATCCACCGTTAAACGGACCCGCTATTAATTTTTAACCGCTTTTTCCTTATGGGATCTCAGCTGTTTACCGACCGATTTTGATGAAACTTCACCACATGTCAGGCGGCGGCCTAAAGAAACCATCGCTTAAAGAAAATTGAGAATCCACCGTTAAACGGGCCCGTTATTAATTTTTAAACGCGTTTTCCTTATGGGATCTCGGCTGTTTGCTGACCGAACTCGATGTGACTTCACTACACGTCGTATGCCGGCTTGGTCAAACCAAACTGCGAGCGGCTCCGCGGCGTCACGTGTCAAGGCGCGTGCTAGGGCCTACGTGACTGTCCCAGCCTGTCCACTCCTCCTCCACTCCGCTATCCCTCCACTCCTCCTCCATTCCGCTACCCCTGTCGTGGACCGCGGTGACATCATCTCCATGCCTACGTGACCGTCCGGGCCTGTTTACTCATTAGCGGTTCCGAGAACTGTTTACCGCTTTCACCGCCTACTGTACGGTACGTAGCTATGTTACTTCAGTGATTGTCATCGCTTCCTTCATTCAGTTTGTGTTTGGAGCCCAGTGTGTGTAGACGTTCTACTTCAGTGCTGTGCTAGTCCTTACCGCACCATATTCCGAGATCTGTTAAACGTAAGTATATGTAGTCTTATAAGTTGTAGTGTGGACCGCCTCAGGCCGTTTACTCATTAGCGATAATTGCCGCGATTTCGAGAAATGTTCCACCGCCTTCTACTGTACGGTACGTAGCTATGTTACTTCAGTGATTGTCATCGCTTCCTTCATTCAGTTTGTGTTTGGAGCCCAGTGTGTGTAGACGTTCTACTTCAGTGCTGTGCTAGTCCTTACCGTACCATATTCCGAGATCTGTTAAACGTAAGTATATGTAGTCTTATAAGTTGTAGTGTGGACCGCCTCAGGCCGTTTACTCATTAGCGATAATTGCCGCGATTTCGAGAAATGTTCCACCGCCTTCTACTGTACGGTACGTAGCTATGTTACTTAAGTGATTGTCATCGCTTCCTTCATTCAGTTTGCGTTTGGAGCTCAGTGTGTGTAGACGTTCTACTTCAGTGCTGTGCTAGCCTTTACTGCACCATATTCCGAGATTGTTAAACGTAAGTATATGTAGCTCTTAGAAGTTGTAGTGTGGAAGACTATTACATTCCCCTTTATAGTAAGATTCTCATTTAAGGTATGATCGTTCAGCAACTTTGAACTCAGAATGTGCAAAGAGAGGTCTGGCTTGTTAATAGAAGTTGAATAATCTGTTCTTTGCTAAAACCAATTTAATAAACGAGGAAACCCGTGTACTAACATTAAATTTGCCATGGCCTTGACTCTTGTCTACCACGCATAAAGTATGTGTTATGTTACCAATGAAGTGTTCTCGTTGCGACTAATTTGTAAATGCAAGAGACTTATCATATTCGTTGTTGCAGATGAACAACCAACACATGTGCGAGGTCTGTGGCCGAGCCTTCAGCCTGCTCGGAAACCTGAGGCGACACGTGGAGTCCACCCACAACGCCAGACGTCACGACTGCCACGTCTGCGGTAGGCGCTTCACAAGAGGCGACAACCTCCACCGCCACGTCGCCACGGTTCACGGACCACACGCCGCGGCAGAGCCCGAACCGCAACGAGCGGACCATGCCTGCCGACTGTGCCCGGCCATCTTCGCCAGCCTGGAGGACGTGCGCCGCCACATGCAAGCGGGTCACTCCGCGATGCCAGCAGCAGCTCCTTCCTCCTCCTCGAGCCCCGATCGCCACGTGGAGTGCGAGCGATGCGGTGGACGCTTCGACCGAGACCTGGAACTGAGACGACACGTCCGGACCGTCCATCCTCCCACGTTCCGTTGCGCCTACTGCGACCGCGGGTTTACCCGTCGCTTCAACCGCGACCAGCACGAGTCTCACAACTGCCCTGTTGTGAGGAACCTGGCTCAAGAACCATCCGAGTTCCGCTGCGCGTACTGTGACAAGGGGTTTTCTCGCCGCTTCAACCGCGACCATCACCAGTCTCACAACTGTCCTGTTGTGAGGGACCTGGCCCTAGACCAACTGCCTACGGTGTCCTCACCTCCTCCTCTTCCTCACAGCAACCAGTTGTCGCACCAAGGAGCCGATGTCGAGCCCCAACCGCGCCAAGTGCCTAGCGCCGAGCCGCGACCAGGACCGAGCACCGAGCCACAGCCAGGGCCCAGCACCGAGCCTCAGCCCCGCTCAGGACCGAGCACCGAGCCACAGCCAGGGCCCAGCACCGAGCCCCAGCCCCGCCCAGGACCTAGCGCCGAGCCTCAGACCATCGACGACGAGATGGAGGGTGGCGGCCGCCCCGTGTTCCAGCTCGTACATCGGGCCTTCCGGAGTCGCCTCCTCACCTACCGCCTGGCCCGGCCGTTAGACGCCTTGCTGACCGTCGAGGATGCGCTGACCCTGTTGTTTGACGAGGTTCTGGACTTGATGGAGAACGTCATGACCCAACATCCGAGCATCAAGGCGAACATGGTCCTGGAATGCGAGTTTACCAACATTCACGGGGCCACCTGCCTGCGCTCCTTCAACACAAAGAACGTCCCACTGACCGAGGCCTCCGACTTGGAGGCTTTCCTCTCCGCGACGTTCGAGACGATCGTGAAGAAGAAGGAGCAGTGCGAACTGGTAGGCAGCGGCTGGGCATACCTGCGTATACGGGACCTGGAGATCCGCGTGAACGAGTACACGCCGCTCGGGGGCAGAGCGTATCTCCAGCTGCCAAGGGCTATTGCAGACACGCGCGCTGTTGTCAATGTGCTAAACGCCGACGACATGTGCTTCATGTACGCTATCCTGGCCAAGTTCGTTGCGCAACACGCGGAGAGACCTGCAGCGTATACGCCGGACATCATCGCCCGCTACGACTGGACCGGTTTGCGTTTCCCCATGACGCTCAAGGACATCAAGACCTTTGAGGGCAAGAACAACATCAGTGTAAACGTCTACGGGATCGAGCGCGCGATGGTGGGAAGACGCCCTGACGGAACTCCCAAGTTCATGGATAGGGTCTACCCCTTGAAGATCTGCAAGCGAGAGCTCGAAGACCACAGGGACCTGCTGTATGTGACCAACGATGGGAGCAGCCACTACGCATACATCGCGGACCTGAGTCGACTGGTCCGTCGCCAGCTCACTGACCACGGGCATAGGATCTACGTCTGTAAGCGGTGCTTCGCTTACTTCGACAATCGGCCCAGCAAGCTAGGGTTGACGGGTGCCCAGCGCCTCGAGGAGCACAGGCGTTACTGCTACGCCAAGGCTCCCCTTCGCCTGGACTTGCCGAAGAAGCAGCAGATCCGCTTCACCCACCCAGAGTACACTCGGCGCGAGCGCTTTTGCGTCTACGCGGACTTTGAGTGTGCTCTGCAGCCCGTCGCTGTTGACCCGGTAGAAGCACCGCCCGGCACGACGCCCCTGCAAATGCACGTCCCGTACGCCTTCGCCTACCAGATCGTGGATTCGCTCGGCCTGGAGGAGTTTGAACCGCGTGTATACTTCGGAGCTGACGCGTCCAAGGTCTTTATGGAACGGCTCAAGATGGACGTGCTGAGCCTGTGGGAGTTCCTGTTCAGCACGAGAGCTCTGCACCCTTCTCTGACCCGGCAGGAAATGGACGAGTATCTCGCAGCGACCCGCTGCTACCTCTGCGGCAAGGAGTTCACCGAGCTGGACGTCAAGGTGCGGGACCACAACCACGCCCCGCCTTACGAGTTCCGAGGAGCGGCGCACCGCTCGTGCAATCTGCGGTACAGGGAGCAGCGGGTCATCAACTGCTATTTCCACAACCTGTCCAACTACGACGCTCACTTCGTAGTGCGGGAGCTGGCCATCGACCCCGGTGATGTGGACGTGCTGGCGCACACCGAAGAGCGCTACATCGCCTTCACCAAGCGGTTTCATTTTGGCCAGCCCGGGGACAACCAACGACAGAGCAGTTTCGCGGTGCGGTTCCTCGACACCTACAGGTTCTTGTCCATGAGCCTGGCCAGCCTGGCAGCGGGACTGCCCACCGACAAGATGCGTGAGACCAGGAAGCGCTTCCCCGACGACCGGCTGTTCGACCTGGTGCGCAGGAAGGGCGTGTTCCCCTACGACTTTGTCACATCGTACGAAACGCTGTACAGGACCAGGGAGCTGCCGCCCAAGGAGGCGTTTAGGAACACCATGACCCTGGAGGACGTCAAGGACGAGGACTACCAACACGCCCTCAACGTGTGGCGAGCCTTCGAGTGTCGCCACCTCAAGGACTACGCCGACACGTACCTGCGCTGTGATATCGCCCTCCTCACCGACGTCTTCGAGCAGTTCCGTGACACCTCTTTGGCCGAGTACGGACTGGACCCCGCCCACTACTACACCCTGCCATCCTACGCTTGGGACGTCATGTTGAAGACCTGCGACGTGGAGCTGGACACGCTGCAGGATTTCGACATGTACCTCTTCGTGGAGCAAGGCATCCGAGGAGGCATCTCCCAGGCCGTCACCCGCTACGCCAAGGCCAACCACGATCGGTGCCCGGACTACCGCCCCGACGAGCCGACACGCCACCTCCTGTACCTGGACGCCAACAACCTCTACGGCTGGGCCATGTCCCAGTACCTGCCCACCGGAGACTTCCAGTGGCTCAGCCGTGAGGAGATCGACTCCTTGGACATTGGTGCGCTGGATGCCGAAGCGGAACGGGGTTACATCCTCGAAGTGGACCTCCGCTACCCCACCCACCTCCACGACCTGCACAAGGACCTCCCTTACTGCTGCGAGACCAAGCGTCCGCCAACAGGGAAATACCCCAAACTGATGACCACCCTGGACGACAAGATGCATTACGTCTGCCATTACAGGGTCTTGCAGCAGGCGCTGAACAACGGACTGGAGCTTGCGGCTGTGCACAGGGCGATCTCGTTTCGCCAGTCTCGGTGGC
The DNA here is from genome assembly GCA_963675035.1 of Allygus modestus. NCBI lineage: Eukaryota > Metazoa > Arthropoda > Insecta > Hemiptera > Cicadellidae > Allygus > Allygus modestus. Next base: position 101,922,431 of record OY776112.1, read on the forward strand.
TAGAGCCCTACATCCTCATGAATACCGAGCTGCGGAAGAAGGCCAGGACCAAGTTCGAGCAAGACTTTTTCAAGTTAATGAATAACGCGGTCTTTGGCAAAACCATCGAGAACGTCCGCAAGCGCCTGAACGTCAAGCTGGTCTGCACTCCGGAGAAGTTCTCCAAGTACGTGGCCAAGTCCAATTTCCTGGACCGCACGTATTACACGGAGGACGTAGCTCTCGTGCACCTCGCCAGGGTAAACATCGTCCTGGAAAAGCCCATCTACGTCGGCATGTCTGTCCTGGAGCTGAGCAAGTGGCTCATGTACGAGTTTCTGCGGAAGATGAAGGACCGCTACGGTGACCGCTTGAACGTAGACTACATGGACACTGACAGCTTCGTGTTCGACATCCTATCCCGGAACATCTACAGGGAGATGATGGAGCACTTGGACGACTTCGATACCAGCGCCTACCCGAGGTCCCACCCCTGCTACAGCCCCGCCAACGCCAAGGTGATTGGCAAGTTCAAGGACGAGTGTAACGGCCGATCCTTGTTCGAGTACCTCGGCCTGCGCTCAAAGCTCTACTTCATGGACGTTGAGGACGAAGACAACGGATCCAAGGCGATCAAGCGAGCCAAGGGAGTCGCTAAGGGGGTTGTTAAAAACGTCCTAACCCCCGACGACTACAGGGAATGTCTGTTCGACGGGGTGTTGAAAACCACCGTCAACACCCGTTTCCAGTCGTACCTGCACCGTGTCTTCACCGTACAAGTAGAAAAGCTATCCTTGAGCCCAGCCGATGATAAACGCTACATCCTGGCCGATGGTATCAACACCTTACCTTGGGGGCATAAGGACATCCCACCACTGTCCGCAGCAAGAAGGCGAGGCAATCCCGAGGAGGAGCAGCAAGGCGGGCCTATGGAGGTGGACGAGGAGGACATGGACGAGGAGGAGGACATGGACGAAGAGTTCCCGGTGTAGATTTAAGTGTAAATAGAACTAGGTTAACTTTGTAAATATTTTGTAAATAGTATTCGTAAGCAAATATAGTCAAACAGTTTAGTTTACAGCATACATCTGTGTTGTTACTACCCCTTGCATTTCCCTGACATTTACTTTCAAAAGACGCCTCTAATGCAAACCGAATTTGTCGAAACTACATTCAAAATTAACCTTTTATGAAATTGTAAAACTATCATGTTTTCAAAACAAAACTTTCAAAATTGTTAAAAATTCGATATTCGTTCTTAAACACTAAAGAGAAGGACAAGTGAAAACAACAGTTAACGAGAAACAAAAAAAAAAAAAATTATTGAAACACAAAAGTAGTCTTAAGCGAAGATGGAGTCGAAGAGCCTGCAGACCAGTGCGTCGTTGATGGTGGGAGCGACCGGGTCGAAGAGCTGCACGTAGTCGCTGAGTGGTGTTTACTCTGCAACATCACTAGACAAACTGAAGGTGCGCGTCTGCATTTATATTCACAAAATCCATCTCAAGAAGTGTTTCTTTAATTCGACCAATCATAGGGCAGAACGTCTAATTTTAGCCACTAAGAGGGCAGGATATTTTCACCAATCACAGTACCCGCATTTGCTTACACTATCTAGGGTAGGTCAAGAGTCAGCAGACAAGTGCACGCAGGTTTAAGTAAGGTTTAAGGATGCATGAACGTCGCGTGAAGCGATGAAAATCACTTAAGTAACATAGCTACGTACCGTACAGTACAAGGCGGTGAACAATTCTCGAAATCGCGGCAATTATCGCTAATGAGTAATGCAATCGCGCGCGACGTTCATGCATCCCCAAACCTAACTTAAACCTGCGTCGCGACGTTCATGCATCCTCAAACCTAACTTAAACCTGAGTCTGTAAACCTAACCTAAACCTGCGTCTGTAAACCTAACGCACGCATTGGCCTACCTTAAGTAGTGAAGTCGTGGACCGCGGTTACGTCATCACCCCGTGCCTACGTGACTGCCCCAGGCTGTTTACTCATTAGCGATAATTGCCGCGATTTCGAGAATTGTCCACCGCCTTCTACTGTACGGTACGTAGCTATGTTACTTAAGTGATTGTCATCGCTTCCTTCATTCAGTTTGTGTTTGAAGCTCAGTGTGCGTAGACGTTCTACTTCAGTGCTGTGCTAGTCCTTACCGCACCATACTCCGAGATCTGTTAAACGTAAGTATATGTAGTCTTATAAGTTGTAGTGTGAACCACCTCAGGCTGTTTACTCATTAGCGATAATTGCCGCGATTTCGATAATTGTTCACCGCCTTCTACTGTACGGTACGTAGCTATGTTACTTAAGTGATTGTCATCGCTTCACGCGACGTTCATGCATCCTTAAACCTAACTTAAACCTGCGTGCACTTGTCTGCTGACTCTTGACCTACCCTAGATAGTGTAAGCAAATGCGGGTACTGTGATTGGTGAAAATATCCTGCCCTCTTAGTGGCTAAAATTAGACGTTCTGCCCTATGATTGGTCGAATTAAAGAAACACTTCTTGAGATGGATTTTGTGAATATAAATGCAGACGCGCACCTTCAGTTTGTCTAGTGATGTTGCAGAGTAAACACCACTCAGCGACTACGTGCAGCTCTTCGACCCGGTCGCTCCCACCATCAACGACGCACTGGTCTGCAGGCTCTTCGACTCCATCTTCGCTTAAGACTACTTTTGTGTTTCAATAATTTTTTTTTTTTTTTGTTTCTCGTTAACTGTTGTTTTCACTTGTCCTTCTCTTTAGTGTTTAAGAACGAATATCGAATTTTTAACAATTTTGAAAGTTTTGTTTTGAAAACATGATAGTTTTACAATTTCATAAAAGGTTAATTTTGAATGTAGTTTCGACAAATTCGGTTTGCATTAGAGGCGTCTTTTGAAAGTAAATGTCAGGGAAATGCAAGGGGTAGTAACAACACAGATGTATGCTGTAAACTAAACTGTTTGACTATATTTGCTTACGAATACTATTTACAAAATATTTACAAAGTTAACCTAGTTCTATTTACACTTAAATCTACACCGGGAACTCTTCGTCCATGTCCTCCTCCTCGTCCATGTCCTCCTCGTCCACCTCCATAGGCCCGCCTTGCTGCTCCTCCTCGGGATTGCCTCGCCTTCTTGCTGCGGACAGTGGTGGGATGTCCTTATGCCCCCAAGGTAAGGTGTTGATACCATCGGCCAGGATGTAGCGTTTATCATCGGCTGGGCTCAAGGATAGCTTTTCTACTTGTACGGTGAAGACACGGTGCAGGTACGACTGGAAACGGGTGTTGACGGTGGTTTTCAACACCCCGTCGAACAGACATTCCCTGTAGTCGTCGGGGGTTAGGACGTTTTTAACAACCCCCTTAGCGACTCCCTTGGCTCGCTTGATCGCCTTGGATCCGTTGTCTTCGTCCTCAACGTCCATGAAGTAGAGCTTTGAGCGCAGGCCGAGGTACTCGAACAAGGATCGGCCGTTACACTCGTCCTTGAACTTGCCAATCACCTTGGCGTTGGCGGGGCTGTAGCAGGGGTGGGACCTCGGGTAGGCGCTGGTATCGAAGTCGTCCAAGTGCTCCATCATCTCCCTGTAGATGTTCCGGGATAGGATGTCGAACACGAAGCTGTCAGTGTCCATGTAGTCTACGTTCAAGCGGTCACCGTAGCGGTCCTTCATCTTCCGCAGAAACTCGTACATGAGCCACTTGCTCAGCTCCAGGACAGACATGCCGACGTAGATGGGCTTTTCCAGGACGATGTTTACCCTGGCGAGGTGCACGAGAGCTACGTCCTCCGTGTAATACGTGCGGTCCAGGAAATTGGACTTGGCCACGTACTTGGAGAACTTCTCCGGAGTGCAGACCAGCTTGACGTTCAGGCGCTTGCGGACGTTCTCGATGGTTTTGCCAAAGACCGCGTTATTCATTAACTTGAAAAAGTCTTGCTCGAACTTGGTCCTGGCCTTCTTCCGCAGCTCGGTATTCATGAGGATGTAGGGCTCTAGCCACCGAGACTGGCGAAACGAGATCGCCCTGTGCACAGCCGCAAGCTCCAGTCCGTTGTTCAGCGCCTGCTGCAAGACCCTGTAATGGCAGACGTAATGCATCTTGTCGTCCAGGGTGGTCATCAGTTTGGGGTATTTCCCTGTTGGCGGACGCTTGGTCTCGCAGCAGTAAGGGAGGTCCTTGTGCAGGTCGTGGAGGTGGGTGGGGTAGCGGAGGTCCACTTCGAGGATGTAACCCCGTTCCGCTTCGGCATCCAGCGCACCAATGTCCAAGGAGTCGATCTCCTCACGGCTGAGCCACTGGAAGTCTCCGGTGGGCAGGTACTGGGACATGGCCCAGCCGTAGAGGTTGTTGGCGTCCAGGTACAGGAGGTGGCGTGTCGGCTCGTCGGGGCGGTAGTCCGGGCACCGATCGTGGTTGGCCTTGGCGTAGCGGGTGACGGCCTGGGAGATGCCTCCTCGGATGCCTTGCTCCACGAAGAGGTACATGTCGAAATCCTGCAGCGTGTCCAGCTCCACGTCGCAGGTCTTCAACATGACGTCCCAAGCGTAGGATGGCAGGGTGTAGTAGTGGGCGGGGTCCAGTCCGTACTCGGCCAAAGAGGTGTCACGGAACTGCTCGAAGACGTCGGTGAGGAGGGCGATATCACAGCGCAGGTACGTGTCGGCGTAGTCCTTGAGGTGGCGACACTCGAAGGCTCGCCACACGTTGAGGGCGTGTTGGTAGTCCTCGTCCTTGACGTCCTCCAGGGTCATGGTGTTCCTAAACGCCTCCTTGGGCGGCAGCTCCCTGGTCCTGTACAGCGTTTCGTACGATGTGACAAAGTCGTAGGGGAACACGCCCTTCCTGCGCACCAGGTCGAACAGCCGGTCGTCGGGGAAGCGCTTCCTGGTCTCACGCATCTTGTCGGTGGGCAGTCCCGCTGCCAGGCTGGCCAGGCTCATGGACAAGAACCTGTAGGTGTCGAGGAACCGCACCGCGAAACTGCTCTGTCGTTGGTTGTCCCCGGGCTGGCCAAAATGAAACCGCTTGGTGAAGGCGATGTAGCGCTCTTCGGTGTGCGCCAGCACGTCCACATCACCGGGGTCGATGGCCAGCTCCCGCACTACGAAGTGAGCGTCGTAGTTGGACAGGTTGTGGAAATAGCAGTTGATGACCCGCTGCTCCCTGTACCGCAGATTGCACGAGCGGTGCGCCGCTCCTCGGAACTCGTAAGGCGGGGCGTGGTTGTGGTCCCGCACCTTGACGTCCAGCTCGGTGAACTCCTTGCCGCAGAGGTAGCAGCGGGTCGCTGCGAGATACTCGTCCATTTCCTGCCGGGTCAGAGAAGGGTGCAGAGCTCTCGTGCTGAACAGGAACTCCCACAGGCTCAGCACGTCCATCTTGAGCCGTTCCATAAAGACCTTGGACGCGTCAGCTCCGAAGTATACACGCGGTTCAAACTCCTCCAGGCCGAGCGAATCCACGATCTGGTAGGCGAAGGCGTACGGGACGTGCATTTGCAGGGGCGTCGTGCCGGGCGGTGCTTCTACCGGGTCAACAGCGACGGGCTGCAGAGCACACTCAAAGTCCGCGTAGACGCAAAAGCGCTCGCGCCGAGTGTACTCTGGGTGGGTGAAGCGGATCTGCTGCTTCTTCGGCAAGTCCAGGCGAAGGGGAGCCTTGGCGTAGCAGTAACGCCTGTGCTCCTCGAGGCGCTGGGCACCCGTCAACCCTAGCTTGCTGGGCCGATTGTCGAAGTAAGCGAAGCACCGCTTACAGACGTAGATCCTATGCCCGTGGTCAGTGAGCTGGCGACGGACCAGTCGACTCAGGTCCGCGATGTATGCGTAGTGGCTGCTCCCATCGTTGGTCACATACAGCAGGTCCCTGTGGTCTTCGAGCTCTCGCTTGCAGATCTTCAAGGGGTAGACCCTATCCATGAACTTGGGAGTTCCGTCAGGGCGTCTTCCCACCATCGCGCGCTCGATCCCGTAGACGTTTACACTGATGTTGTTCTTGCCCTCAAAGGTCTTGATGTCCTTGAGCGTCATGGGGAAACGCAAACCGGTCCAGTCGTAGCGGGCGATGATGTCCGGCGTATACGCTGCAGGTCTCTCCGCGTGTTGCGCAACGAACTTGGCCAGGATAGCGTACATGAAGCACATGTCGTCAGCGTTTAGCACATTGACAACAGCGCGCGTGTCTGCAATAGCCCTTGGCAGCTGGAGATACGCTCTGCCCCCGAGCGGCGTGTACTCGTTCACGCGGATCTCCAGGTCCCGTATACGCAGGTATGCCCAGCCGCTGCCTACCAGTTCGCACTGCTCCTTCTTCTTCACGATCGTCTCGAACGTCGCGGAGAGGAAAGCCTCCAAGTCGGAGGCCTCGGTCAGTGGGACGTTCTTTGTGTTGAAGGAGCGCAGGCAGGTGGCCCCGTGAATGTTGGTAAACTCGCATTCCAGGACCATGTTCGCCTTGATGCTCGGATGTTGGGTCATGACGTTCTCCATCAAGTCCAGAACCTCGTCAAACAACAGGGTCAGCGCATCCTCGACGGTCAGCAAGGCGTCTAACGGCCGGGCCAGGCGGTAGGTGAGGAGGCGACTCCGGAAGGCCCGATGTACGAGCTGGAACACGGGGCGGCCGCCACCCTCCATCTCGTCGTCGATGGTCTGAGGCTCGGCGCTAGGTCCTGGGCGGGGCTGGGGCTCGGTGCTGGGCCCTGGCTGTGGCTCGGTGCTCGGTCCTGAGCGGGGCTGAGGCTCGGTGCTGGGCCCTGGCTGTGGCTCGGTGCTCGGTCCTGGTCGCGGCTCGGCGCTAGGCACTTGGCGCGGTTGGGGCTCGACATCGGCTCCTTGGTGCGACAACTGGTTGCTGTGAGGAAGAGGAGGAGGTGAGGACACCGTAGGCAGTTGGTCTAGGGCCAGGTCCCTCACAACAGGACAGTTGTGAGACTGGTGATGGTCGCGGTTGAAGCGGCGAGAAAACCCCTTGTCACAGTACGCGCAGCGGAACTCGGATGGTTCTTGAGCCAGGTTCCTCACAACAGGGCAGTTGTGAGACTCGTGCTGGTCGCGGTTGAAGCGACGGGTAAACCCGCGGTCGCAGTAGGCGCAACGGAACGTGGGAGGATGGACGGTCCGGACGTGTCGTCTCAGTTCCAGGTCTCGGTCGAAGCGTCCACCGCATCGCTCGCACTCCACGTGGCGATCGGGGCTCGAGGAGGAGGAAGGAGCTGCTGCTGGCATCGCGGAGTGACCCGCTTGCATGTGGCGGCGCACGTCCTCCAGGCTGGCGAAGATGGCCGGGCACAGTCGGCAGGCATGGTCCGCTCGTTGCGGTTCGGGCTCTGCCGCGGCGTGTGGTCCGTGAACCGTGGCGACGTGGCGGTGGAGGTTGTCGCCTCTTGTGAAGCGCCTACCGCAGACGTGGCAGTCGTGACGTCTGGCGTTGTGGGTGGACTCCACGTGTCGCCTCAGGTTTCCGAGCAGGCTGAAGGCTCGGCCACAGACCTCGCACATGTGTTGGTTGTTCATCTGCAACAACGAATATGATAAGTCTCTTGCATTTACAAATTAGTCGCAACGAGAACACTTCATTGGTAACATAACACATACTTTATGCGTGGTAGACAAGAGTCAAGGCCATGGCAAATTTAATGTTAGTACACGGGTTTCCTCGTTTATTAAATTGGTTTTAGCAAAGAACAGATTATTCAACTTCTATTAACAAGCCAGACCTCTCTTTGCACATTCTGAGTTCAAAGTTGCTGAACGATCATACCTTAAATGAGAATCTTACTATAAAGGGGAATGTAATAGTCTTCCACACTACAACTTCTAAGAGCTACATATACTTACGTTTAACAATCTCGGAATATGGTGCAGTAAAGGCTAGCACAGCACTGAAGTAGAACGTCTACACACACTGAGCTCCAAACGCAAACTGAATGAAGGAAGCGATGACAATCACTTAAGTAACATAGCTACGTACCGTACAGTAGAAGGCGGTGGAACATTTCTCGAAATCGCGGCAATTATCGCTAATGAGTAAACGGCCTGAGGCGGTCCACACTACAACTTATAAGACTACATATACTTACGTTTAACAGATCTCGGAATATGGTACGGTAAGGACTAGCACAGCACTGAAGTAGAACGTCTACACACACTGGGCTCCAAACACAAACTGAATGAAGGAAGCGATGACAATCACTGAAGTAACATAGCTACGTACCGTACAGTAGAAGGCGGTGGAACATTTCTCGAAATCGCGGCAATTATCGCTAATGAGTAAACGGCCTGAGGCGGTCCACACTACAACTTATAAGACTACATATACTTACGTTTAACAGATCTCGGAATATGGTGCGGTAAGGACTAGCACAGCACTGAAGTAGAACGTCTACACACACTGGGCTCCAAACACAAACTGAATGAAGGAAGCGATGACAATCACTGAAGTAACATAGCTACGTACCGTACAGTAGGCGGTGAAAGCGGTAAACAGTTCTCGGAACCGCTAATGAGTAAACAGGCCCGGACGGTCACGTAGGCATGGAGATGATGTCACCGCGGTCCACGACAGGGGTAGCGGAATGGAGGAGGAGTGGAGGGATAGCGGAGTGGAGGAGGAGTGGACAGGCTGGGACAGTCACGTAGGCCCTAGCACGCGCCTTGACACGTGACGCCGCGGAGCCGCTCGCAGTTTGGTTTGACCAAGCCGGCATACGACGTGTAGTGAAGTCACATCGAGTTCGGTCAGCAAACAGCCGAGATCCCATAAGGAAAACGCGTTTAAAAATTAATAACGGGCCCGTTTAACGGTGGATTCTCAATTTTCTTTAAGCGATGGTTTCTTTAGGCCGCCGCCTGACATGTGGTGAAGTTTCATCAAAATCGGTCGGTAAACAGCTGAGATCCCATAAGGAAAAAGCGGTTAAAAATTAATAGCGGGTCCGTTTAACGGTGGATTTTCAATTTTCTTTAAGCGATGGTTTACTTAGACCGCCGCCTGACATGTGGTGAGGTTTCGTCAAAATCGGTTGGTAAACAGCTGAGATCCCATAAGGAAAACGCGGTTAAAAATTAATAGCGGGTCCGTTTAACGGTGGATTTTCAATTTTCTTTAAGTGATGGTTTACGTAGGCCGCCGCCTGACATGTGGTGAGGTTTCGTCAAAATCGGTTGGTAAACAGCTGAGATCCCATAAGGAAAACGCGGTTATAAATTAATAGCGGCCTTGTTTAATGGCGGATCTATGGGGTTCTTACGTCATTCGCTTCCTCTGGGATAGACCTACACTCTGGAAAAAGTCCCGTGGGAATCGATGGATAAATAGGCTAGTTATTAATTTTCGAAAGTTTTTTCCTCATGTTCAAGGTCATCACGAAAAGTGCCGCTGGCGGCCGGGGGGGGGGCGTCGGGGGGGGGCGTCGGGGGGGGCGTCGGGGGGGGGGGCTCCTCAGGCTCCTCACGCCAGGCGCCAGGTTTAAGTTAGGTTAATGGGTCACGTGACGGGGGGGGGGAGGATTGATCCTCTGAGGATTACTGAGGATTTTGCTGGTTTTGAATCGGCCATTGCCCCCTACTTCTAGCTCTGTACACATCCATACAGACAGACAGACAGACACACAGACATCACGTAAAACTCACCTTTTTGGATTCAGGGAGCACCAAAAAGAATATTTCCACTATCAACTCAAATTCGAAAATTTTGACGAAAACAATACTTTCTCCATACTATAAGGGGGAGAAAGTAAAACGTCTACGACATTTTACACAAATGCCTATAATGTTTGTACAACATTTATCTAACTAAATACTTTTACACCTTAGGTAAGGTTAAAATAAGTTATAAACAATTGTATTTTCCATCAAATCAAAATGAAGATCAATGAAGATAACTCCCCTGAATTATGACAACTTAACACTTCCTGTAAATGTTTTTGTTTGGCCCTACATTTGATATTTTAGTTCACAATCGAATGGGAATGTGGCAGTTAATGTATCGGTTTTGGTAGTTCGGTTGTTTCTGGCCGGTTATTTTACTGTACCGAAATAAAATAAACGAAATAAAACAGCTATCCAGTTAAATGGTATATAGCTGTGGGACTGTACACTACTATTGTGAGAAAATTAAACCTTTTTGCTGTTCCTGTAATAGTTTTTGAGGAAATGAATAATGTTAAGATGTTTAATATGTATTGTACTGTAATTTACTTGTACTGTATGTACATTACGTAGAAATAACTCAACATTAATTGGAGCCTTTAACCCCTACAAGCCACTAGTTCTACCTAATAATAGTAGTTAGGCACTTGTTTGTACTGTAATATTAAACTCATAAACTCAGTGCAAATAATTTGTTCGCAGTGATTTCCGCCAAGGAAAATTAAAGAAATTTTACGAGGAAAACATTAGTGAACACCTGTCGACTTTATACTCATTACACAACACAGAAAAATATGCGTTTACTAATATCTGTTAATGTTTTGGCGATTTCATTATATTATTGAGAGAGTGCAGTTATTTATATAATAATATCTAAACGTATAAAATCAGCATAGGGTGTACCACAAGGCTCTGTAATTGGTGGTCCATTACTTTATAATCTGTATACTGTATTCGACTTTATAAAACAACCAAATTAAATTCAGTAATGAATCTGTAGTATTCATACGATACAGCACTTACATCAATACAATAACAACTGAACTCTTGTTGTAGAAGTAGCATAATTTATTATATTATCGATTCCATTTCTGTATTTGTATACCAATGCCTTTATTTTAATATCTATACCTATAAAATAAAAGGCAAAGCCCTCACTCACTCACTCACTCACTCATAACGAATTCTCATACTTCCCATCGACCTAGAGAGTTGAAATTTGGTACACTTAGGCATAAAATAGGAAAACTAAATTGTTTTCATCCTGATCTGACCTTAGGGCTCCGCCAGAGACCCCGACAAAGTTCCCATGTATTCCTTATGGACATTAATTTTTGTTTGAGCTGATGAAAATACAAACAGCTAATCTTGATTCGTATTTGTTCAACAATATCCTCTGGTCACATCGATTTCGCTGATATACAACCCTATCATGACATACATCAACTTAAAGCTAAGGAAACCAGCTAACTTTATTATTCCAACTATTTTGTTCGATTGCTGGACATTTTTTAATCATGCCTAACAAAAAAATAAAACATAAAAGCAAATTTTAGATTTTTCGACAATTTATTTTAATAGTGTCGCATATACTCACTTTACCTATAAATGTCTAAGGACATAATTTATAGGTAAAGTTAAGAGGAAGATAAAAAACAAAAATAAAGTTTACATCTACTATACCAATCATGTTTTGAACCTTTTAGCATTAGTAAAGGCAAACAATATTCCGTGTAAAGGATGGTGGGGGGAAGCAAGGGAGGGAGGGTCGGGGACTTTAGTGTAAATACTCCTCTTATACTAATGTAACATCTGACAACATTTCAGCTTTTCATTAATGCCAACAAAGCTACTTCCAACAAAGCCCTATTTTTCACCTTATTGACTGGGCTACACGGGCTAACCACAGAATGCAGCACACTACAGTGTTTTCACTCAATGAATTATTATCCCTTTTTAGGGATTTTTGAGGCGTAAGAGGGATGAAAGAGGGATAGAAGGATTAAGAGGGATTTTTAAGGTTTACTATTAGTATATTTGTTTTAAATTTAATGTTTGTTTTAATACGATTACATTCTACAAAAACAACCTAATAAAAAAGTCGTAATTGTTTTAAAATAATTTGTGATATATGATAAAAACATTTCTTTATTCAAATTTATTTCTTTACATTCACGGTCGTAGTTACTTATTTATTACTCTCTGAATATCTTTCATGGAGTCATGAATGGGATGGGATTGTCACTTTCATTGAATGTTTATTATTTTAATTTTTTTAACTGCAACAAAATTAAGGTTTGTATTGTTTTCATCCAAATAATTATATTTACTTTTTTATGAGAAATTTAAAATATAAAATTGTGTACCGTAATAATACAGAAATGTCAACCTTTTGGAGTTGATGGATACAATAATTGATATGTGCCTAAATCTATTGCTTGGATAAAACATATAACTTTATATATGTGTGTGTTTATTTTACATATACACATGCATAAAAAGAGAAATGGTGATAATTTTATCTTGCGGAAATGGGGAATTTTAGGATATAAGAGGGATTTGTGTGAATGAAGAGATAAAGAGGGATTTTTTCGCTTTGGCGAAGGATATTTGGTTCTACTCGGTGGAAACACTGAGCACACACAATTTTCATAGTTTGTATAAATCATTTGCGGGGCGAAGCCTGCGGGTAACAGCTAGTATTATATATAATTTAGAGATGAAAAATAAATCACTAATGTTCTAAACATTTGATATTTAACTACTGAATTTAATAACAACACAAGTTGGAGATCCCAGATTGATTAAGTCTGTCCTATAATGAGATCAAACATATTTTGTATGTTATACTAGCCAATACAATATTCAAAAGTTATTAAAAGTATCACACTTTCTTTTGCCCCTGCTCCGGCCTTTTACCTATGAAAGCGTTATGTGTATAACGTTACAGTTACACCTCCACCCGCATTACCTGGGTGTACACTACTACATCTACCATTCACCACCATCAACCATGAATGGTTGGTTGAGCGACGGGTTGGGTTCGTGCCGCACGCCCGCCCGCGTGGTTGTAGGGTTTATCATCTAGTACTAGTGTCCGACCTTGAGTCGTCCTTGCACCCTTCCCCCACCCCCCACCCACTGGCGGCACGACCTATCACGATACAGATATAGAACACAAGTTCATTGTGTAGGAAAGGTATGATACTCATGTAGTGGTTTCGATAATATGATCTTTGGGAATAGGTCTATTTTAATCATGTGTTTGCACTCTAGCGGTTGCATATAGTCCGATTCACTTAAAATCGGGTAGAACCATTCTTTTCTATATTAAGTTGAACAAGTTCGTAGGGAAAAACAATCGGACACCTCTAACCCCCTTTTGGAGGTTGAAAATTCAAATTTGCTGTTTTGGACCCAAAAAGAGGAAAATCCCCGGATGTAAAATTAATGCCTATTAAACGATAGAGCGTAAAATGCCAAACATGATAAGCCCCTCTCATAATCATAGCATAAGTATTTTCCGAGTTAGTAAAGGAAATGTAGATTGGCAAACACAGTACGTTATCTTATGAGCATTTTACCTCAAAAACGCTGTTTTTCATTTCTTGGCGAAGTTTTGCCATCCCCAGTCAAAAGGTTTCCCCATCCCCATACCTATTTTCGATCGTCACAGGTCATCCTTATAAATAATGTACAGCATTGCTTGCCAGTATTACAGATGAAAAGAACCAAAACCGCGAACAAATACAATGCTTTATAATTTCCATAACAATTTGAATGAGTGTATGTTGTAACATCGTGTTTGACTTTTTAAAGCATTAAATACGGAAATTCGCTATGTCAGCTTGCTGCCTACAAACTCGTTTATAATATTATCTTGAATTGAATTTGTCAACAAGACACACCGCTTCCCTTTCCATCACTGGGTCTTTTGAACGTTACATGTTAATAATAACACGACTAATTAAAATACCCCCGTCGCAGCAAACCTGCTTACTCAGCTAATTTCCAATGCATAATATATGTCTTAATACCACATAAAGCCGCATACCAAGTTCCATAAAAATATATTCACATATAAGAGATATATACAATTTTAATTATTCTCTATAAGAATAACATTGGGTATGAGTACAGAGGTTTGCTGAAACAAGGAACATAAACAATTGGTTTCTATGCAAATATCAATATAACTCAACTAGGTGAAGCCACATACCTAGTTTCATCAATATACATTCATAAATAAGCCATAGAAAATGTCCCATTTTGATTAATCTCCATAAGAATAACATGGGGGATGAGTACATATTTTATATGTTATACTAGCCAATACAGTATTCAAAAGTTATTAAAACTATCACACTTTCTTTTGCCCCTGCTCCGGCCTTTAACCTATGAAAGCGTTCAACCTATGAGCGTATTGTCTAGGTTTGCTGCAACAAGGAACGAAAAAAAATCGTGTTTAGGAAAATATCAATATAACTCAACTAGGTGAAATCATATACAAGGTTTTATTAATTTATATTCATAATTAAGGGAGACATAGTATTTTAATATTTCTCCATAAGAATAACATGGGGGCTGAGTACGCAGGTTTGCTACTACGGGAACGTTAAGAAAAAAATTTTTTTGAGCAAATATCAATAGACCACAACCAGATAAAGCCTTATACCAAGTTTCGTCAGTATACGTTCAAAAAGAAGCAAGATATAATTTTTTCTAATCCTCCATAAGAATAACATTAGATTTTGTACAGTGTGGAGCACTTTCAATATTTCGGTAACCGATTGACGTATAGGAATGTTCAAAATACCAAATTGTATGTTTTTTTAAGCTGAATCCAATGGTAAAAACTAAAATTTGACTATTTCAAAAATTATATGTAAAAAGTTCAAAAAACCCATTTTTGCGGTACAAAACCCCCCCAAAATACCCCTTAAGGTGGAGCGATATGGCTGGTTTTCGGACTTAAAGTCATAAATGTTGCTTTTTACGTTTATACCAAATTTCATCAAAAGCGGATTGTTTTTACGAGAGTTATCGCACCCACGGTTTTGGGGTCTGGGGACCTCAAAACGAAAAGTTATCATGGTCCCGGGCCTAGGTCTTACCATGCCGACTACGGTAATAGTTTCTTCCCTATAGGGGAAATTCGCTAAAAAAACTTCCTATAAAAACTACACAACGTTCAAACTTCTCAGGGTACATATTTCACATTTCATTGGTAGATATGAAATCATACTAATATTATGAAGCTGAAAGTTTTCGAGTTTGTTTGTGGCTCATTAACGCTCCAACTACTGAATCGATTGAGCTGATACCCTAAAGTAACATACAGGTATATAGGCCTATTCACGTTCTACAATTTCTTTAGACCTTTGCAACAGTGGCCTCTGATACATTATGGGTTTAACTTCCCATAATGTTATCTTATGGGCACTAACATTTTCTGGATCAGATGATAACAAAAAAGTAGGTGTTTTGCACTTTCAACGAGAGTTTGGGTTTATTTATTTGTATATATATATATAAGTGTAAACAGATATATATATACATATATATCTGTTTACACTTCTGTTGAACGTTTACCCACGGAGGAACCTGCATCACAATAATGCCGGGGAAACGTAAATCAAATTTGTCTCAAAGTTCGAAAAATCCCGATTCAATAAAGTGGATAGAAAATCGTATAGGTCCCGATAGAAGTCAGGAAACTTCAGCACAAATAGAAATAGAAGGCTTCAGCAAGGTCTACGACAGGCAGCACACAGAGCAGACGAAACTCCAGAACAACAGCAGTTTCGACGTGAAGAGAAGAGCAAGCTCAGCGGCAGGCCAGTTTGAGAGTACCTGAAATGGCACTACGGCAGAGTAGTGATATACAGAAACTGTTGATGAAGGTCAAGCTCACATCAGACGAGCTATTGCTGTGCTGTAAGGGCTACCCAGGGTCGTCAAACGTTCACCAGAAATACGTGGGGCGTCTTTGAAATTGCTACCTCGAAATACGACACGACTCTTAGTCAGTTACATAATATGTCTTAGCAACGCTGTGCATTGAACGCGGGTGAAGCCGCATATAAATGTGAAACGTTTTCATCGTCGTGATGAAATTCAAATAAACGCAAACCATTTGCTGGACGGATACAAATCGACAAAGGCAATGTCGAAATCTTCATCAAACGATTTAAGATTCAATTAAGCTCCGAATTGCCAAGCTTTTCTCTTTGTTTTCCACATCATATGTGCTGTTCACATTGAAAATCTCAATCGGTTGCTTTTGCTTGCAAAAGGTAACAAATATTTAATCATACAATTTACAGACGAGGTTAATTCCAGTTCGCCGTGTCCACCCTTTACGAGGGGCTATATACTAGACTACTGGCTGACCATCCCGCGGTCTTCTGGAGTATAAAGGTCAAGAAAACGGAGTCTCGAGTCTCAGAATGAGGAACGGTGCCGATATTGTGAGAGCGGTGAGAGCGGCGCGGCGGCGGTACCGTTTTTGAGGGGGGGGGGCGCCCCGACCCACTTCGACCGCCCTCATATCGCGGATAACTGGACCCACGACGGCTCCGGGTGAGCATGTCCAGCGTTCGTCAGGTGGGATGTCGCGAACACCTCTCTCGTATACAAATAAATACAAACACAAATCATCTTTTAAACTTCGTAAACACTCTACAATAAACCGCAACTTTAATTGCAATAATTGTATAATACAATGGAAAAATAGCGATTGATTTAACAATATTAAGCGTTTTGATGTGACCCTCTCTTATGTGCAATGTTAAGTTAAAAATGTTTAGGCGAAGAAATGTCGCAAACAAATATAATGATTTAAAGATAAGTATAAAACGAGGCAAATATTATCGTATACATAGGGTCAAAATTTGCTAAATTTTGATTTAGGAGAAATATAGTGTAACGATTGCGAGATAAAACGATTCAAAATTGTGTAAACTGTTGATTGTCGGTAGATTAAGAGTATGCCTATTCGTATGCTCTTGTTGCTTTCTCTGAGAAGCCATATATTATAAATTTAATGCAATTACAAAAAACAAACGAACTTTTAAATAAATTATAATATAACGAAAAACTTCATTCAACAAAAATCAATTTAGATTGAATTAGAACAAATTTAGATTGAACCATTTTATATCTATTCAAACAAATTATATTATGTATTCGGATAGTTAATAAACAATCAAATAGATTTGTTGGAAAATTAGCAATTTAGGCACTCCTAAGCTGATGTTAATTTGGGATCACCATTAAAAAAAAAATAAACTAAAAGATTACAAAAGATAAAATGAAAGTGTTGTTCATTACATAATTTTTTTAATAATATTTGCAATTTTTCATAAATTATAGTTCCATTTTTTACCTAAAGAGTAAATAGTATCGGAAATACAGTAACATAATTATCGTTATGAACTATGAACTCTACATTTTACTCATAGATATCCCCCATAAACTTGGATCTATCTGTAGTTATCACAATATGCCATGTCGTTATCACTCCACGCTGCGTCTCTTCTGATAACAAACAAATTGAGGAACCTAACTTGAAATGAGTATACCTTCTTACAGTAAGTGCAAATACTTTACAACGACGCTCAAATAATCAGCTTTGGGTTAAAATAAGCTTCTACGATACTCTAGTAAAATGTTCCCAGACTGTAGAGGGTTGCGACAGAAGTTTAAAGTCATAATAATTGGCCACGCATAATGTGATCCGATATGAAAGTCCAATAAATGCAGGCCGACAAGCACCGCGCAGACTTAAAAGAGTCTTCATCACCGGAATTTGCTAGACGCCATCTTGGAGTTTTTTTCCATAAGGCCAATGTTAAATTTGTGCCTCCATTACACCTCACCTATCGTCACAAACAATTTATTTTGGTGTCAAATCAAAGGTTTCGTCGTCCTCTAGGTTTAATGTTGAATCTCTTAATTTGGGTGACATAGATTCATAATAAATAGTTTAATTTTGAACTGAAACAATGTACATGTTCTCATTAATTTGTAAAAAAAACAAATTCGACTATTTTATTTCCCTAGAGAATGATGAAACCTTTAATTTGACACCAAAATGAATTGTTTGTGACGATCAGGTGAGATGTAATGGAGGAACAAAGTTAACATTGGCCTTATGAAACAAAACTCCAAGATGGCGTCTAGCAACTTCCAGTGATGAAGACTCTTAACATTCAATAGGTTGAGCACAATCTAACGGCAGTGTATAATGTCGATATTATGAGGTTCCCCAGATCTGTTCTATAAACAGCAGTTATTACATTGTAATTAAATATAAACCAAGTCATTTGTACCTCTTAATTTGTAGAAAAAGCCCGCTTGCAGTTAAGTAAAAAATAATTCTGATTGGAAATCTTCCACGCTAACGGTGATAACGTTATCAGTGGATTGACCCTGTGACATTGAAGTCGGTCCGTCCGTCCTTCCACTAATGACCAACAGACAAACACCTGTCATCTTCCCTGGAGACGAAAACAAGTGAACCCTGTTGCAGAACACCTGCTTATGAGGACGTTGTCACCATGTGTCACCATGTTGTCACAGTTGTCACCATGTGGTCAAGGAGGATCCACCATGGAGGATCATATTAAGGTTCACCTGCTTCCCCTATAAAGCCAATGTTGACTTTCAAAACACATCCCTCCTCAACCTATTATCCGATATCGATAATTTATCCATTATTTTAAAGAGCAAAACAGGCCTAGCGATTTGTTTTGAGCAACATTTCGATATGACAAGTAATAATCGGTAAAATAAACTTCAAATTATTCAATATTTACAAATTATTATGGGCGAATTTGTATTTGTGTTATCAAAATTCTGCTCACTGAAATCGCTAGGGTTTTTTGTTCTTCAAAATGAACCATTGTCCATTAGTCAATGATTTTATAAATCGTTTTGGGGGATGGGTTAGAAAGTTAACATGGCCTTACGGGAGAATAAGGAACACGTAGAGGACTACAGCTAACACAATTCTGTCAGCCTGTGGACTTCAGGGTTAAAGTTTTCAGGTATATAACAAATTAATTAAATGCGAATATAATTTTCGTTGGTGCTACTTTCGACCTTATCGCAAAATTGTATCACAAAAGTTTTAAATTTACTCAAATTCCTTCAATTATTCAACCGTATTGTTAACAACGATGTTTTGTGTTGTGTAAAGGGGCTAACCGTTAACACTCAGTTTAATAAAATTGAAAGTTTAATAGCCTAAAGTGGATTGTTTTATCTCCATTTATAAAATAGGTAGAAAGCAATTAAATTATAAATTATTGTTATTATTCTAAAACAATAAGGATGGCGTATTATTATATACATACCGTCGTTAGTATTTTATTTCAAATCCAGACGTCTTCAAATAAGGGACCATCACATTTTAAACTACAATCAATCAGAAGTAGTTTTTAAAGGGAATAAAAGCAACAATACTCATGCTCATGCCAACAATACTATATTTTCAGAATAAATTCGAAGTTAAGGATATTCAGTGACCGGGAATTCATTTCGGATAAAGAGGGACCCTGAAAAATAATCAACTTAAATTCAAAAGAGCATTCAAAATTTTGAAGACAGCTGACAAAATTATTGTTACAAGTATTCCTAAATCCTCGTCAGTCTTAATTTTAATAAATCATTTGTACAACTAAAATTAACTGCTTTTAAAAATATAGACCTAATGTAATAGAAATATTAAATATATTCATGAAGTATACATAGAGCCAAAATTGAAATCTAAAATATTAATATGCAAGTATATTTAATACACTTTGTCAATTTGACAAATATATAGGGCAGGTATTTTTAGCGAATTTCCCCTATAGGGAAGAAGCTATTACCGTAGGTCTCATGGTAAGACTTAAGCCCGAGACCATGATAACTTTTTGTTTTGAGGTCCCCAGATGCCAAAAACGCTATTCGTTCAAATTTATATATATATATATATATATGTGTGTGTGTGTGAGTGTGTGTGTGTGTGTGTGTCCATTAACACGATAACTTGTAAAAATCGTCCCATTTTGATGAAATTTGGCTCAAACGTGTAAAATGACCTTCATGACTTTTAAGTTCGAAAACCAGAAAAATCAGACCATGGGAAGGGGGTTTATGGGGGTTTTAAATTTTCCAAAAATCAGTTTTTTGCATTTTTACCCTAAAATTTAAAAAAGAACTTAATTTTGGTTTTGACCATGTTATAGAGCTTAATGAAAACAAATAATATAGTATTTTGAATTATTAACCTAGGTTAAGTGGTTGCGGAGAAAATCCGAAAAAACCTACTCATAATATCTCCCATGTTAATCTTATGAGAAACATGTTTTTGGCTTTTCCTCAGTTTATTTTAATGTAAACTTCACATTTGCTTTTACCAATCTGTTCAGTTCCACAAAACAATCATTTTGGTGTTTAAATTGTGATTCTACGCCCAACCATTGCAGAGATATTCAAAGTGCTAAACACAGTACTTGTCCAATGTTATCCTTATGGAGAATAAATAACATTTGATATCTCGATTATTTATGAATGTATGTTGATGAAATTTGTTATTAGTGAATTTCCTTTGGAAAGTGAACTATTAGCATGACCCGCACGGTGAAACTTAAGCCCGGGACCACCATAGAAGTTCCTAACGTGACCCCCTGAACACGTTTTGGGGGGTCGTTCAAAATTATATATATATATATATATATATATATATATATATATATATATGTGTGTGTGTGTGTGTGTGTGTGTGTATGCACTCTAGCGGTCGCATTTTTTGTCCGATTTACTTCAAATTTGGTAGGGACGTTCCTTTCTATAATCTGTTGGACAAGTTCGTTGGGCAAAACAATCGGAAAACTCTAAACCCATTTTTTGGGGGATTAATCTTTCAAATTTCGAGTTTTTGGGCCCCAAAAGGGTCAGAAAAGCCCCGGATGCAAAATTAATGCTTGGAAAAAGATGGGAATTAGTTAGGCGAAAGTTTTAAGCCCTCTCTCGTCATTCTAGCATAAATATTTACCGAGTTATTAAAGAAAATGTGTATTGACCAAACGCAGTACGTTGTCTTATGGGGGTTTTACATTAGAAAAGCCTGTTATTCATTTGTTGGTGTACTTTTAACATCTCCAGCAACCTCACGCCTACTTTAAAGCCTGACTGGACCTTCTCCTAACCTTATAATGCACAAAATTGTATTCCCAGCATTGCAGGTAAATAGAACCAGGAGCATCAAAACAGCCAAAAAATCAATATTTTCAGATTTGAATAAAAATTGGAATAATTGTATGTTTTTAACTGATTTTGAGTTTTTATAGTTTTTGATGTGGAAATTCACTTCCCTCACGTCAGCGTGCTGCGTGCGAACTCGTTTGGCTTTACGTAGTACTGGTATATTGATATTTGCACAAAAAATTGATTTTTTGTTGATTATTCCCGTAGCAGCAAACCTGCGTACTCAGCCCCATGTTATTCTTATGGAGAATAAGTAAAATGTAATGACTCCCTTAATTATGAACATAAATTAATAAAACTTGGTATGTAGCTTCACTTGGTTGAGTTATATTGACAATTATATAAAAACCCATTTTTTGTTCCTTGTTGCAGCAAACCTGCTTTCTCAGGCCTCATGTTATTCTTATGGAGTTTAACTAGAATGTTATAAAGCGCTTATTTATGATTGAATGTTGATGGAACTTGGTATGTGGCTTCACCTAGTTAAATTCTATTTATATTCATAAAAACCAATTGTTGTGTTCCTTGTTTCAGCAAACCTACGTACTCATTACCAATGTTATTCTTATGGAGAATTATTAAAATCGCTTATATGTGAATATATTTTTATGAAACTTGGTATGCGGCTTTATATGGTATTAAGACATATATTATGCATTGGAAATTTGCTGAGTACGCAGGTTTGCTGCGACGCGGGTATTTGTTTTAATCTCTACAAGACAACCAGAGTTACGACTGTGAACAATTCTGTCCAATTTGGTTTACCAATTAATACGAGCAACTAGAGCTAGTTAAACTCGAATGAATCATCATGTGAGTTAAAGGTGCCAACTTCCTTAGTGGCCAAAGCTTATCCTTAAATAAAACGTCCACACCCACATAACCCCAGTAAGATAGATCTCGTGCCCGCTGGAGCCGCGGCGAGCGCTGTCTATGGTAGAAAGCGACCTGTTATTGTTACCGTCATGTTTTGAAACTGACTTTCACAATTCAAGGTAAGGTTGGGTAATTCCTAATACTGCGCAGCAGCCGTCCCTCCCCTTCTCTCCGCTCTCGTCCGTCGCTTCCCTTCGAACTGCGGCTGCGTAGTCCGCGCTCTCCGTACGGTCTTACAATAATTATTCTTTACTTTGTGCTTGTCATCTGGCTGAAAATATGAAGCCAGATAGTCAGATAGAGGCTAGGCGCTAAGTCGGAATAATTCTACTGTAATCAGTAACCTATTATTGGGACGTCCCTCCACGTAAGAATAATCACATTACTTGAAATGGTTGAAGCGTCCCTCAAAAGTAAGAATAATCTTCATTCTTTATAAGATTGAGGCGTCCCACAAAGTAATAATTTGAATGCCACTATAATATATTTCCTTTAACAATTATTACCAATAAAAAAGCTATTTCCTGTTTACGCGTGGTTTATTGAGAACCTTCTGTACCGAAGAAGTTGGAGGGGGGCTCCAGTCACGAATCATTAGGCGTTTATACAGTACATGCTGCCCTCAAACAGCCGGTGTTGACTTTCAAAGACCGTTCCCTCCTCGTTTGATATCATTGATTTCCGGCTTATTTTATTGAAAGAAAAATATCTAGTGATTTCTTTAAGTGCACAATTTTGATATCACAAAGAATAGTCGTTCAAAACAATTCCAAAATACCCAGAAATAGCGATTTTTGTTTAGGCTTGAAATGTTTTGAATCAAAATTATACTCATTGAAATCTCTAAAATAGCGGACAATTAAGTTGACAGTTGGGCCAATAGCATTGTTGTACGCTGTCACTGTTATAATTTTACCATAGAAAAATATCACTCGAATGTTATTCCGATCATTGGGTAATGCAGCACGTCTACTATTGGCCGATCCTGGTTGATAGCCCGGCAAACCATGCCCTCAACTGATATCTTAATTGCCCTCTATTATAGGTATGTCTTAGCTGTATGAAGTGAGCCATAAATCAACGATTTCGGAAAATCATTTGAGGACGGGATTTGAAAGAGCATTGGCCTTATGGGGAAGCAGGTAGAAGCGCGAAATTTTACGTGACCAGAGCCCCCTCTTATCAAGACTGTAGACTGTGTAGCATAGCAGGATGTCGGTCGCGGAGGCGAGGCCGCGGACGAGTGGCGCTCCACCGGTTCACCTTGCCGGCGCCCTCGGGGCACGCGCTACCAGGGACTCCCGTAGCACCTCCTCGCCGCCGCTGATACTACTGCTGATACTACTGGGGGCCCAGTTTCATTGACACCTTCCGGACGAATGAGGAGAATGCTATACTATGGCTCGTGGTGGTGTTTTGGAAGTCGTGAGTGAGTGCGTATTGCGTGGTATTCATAGTCAATGGTGATAGCTTCAAAATGGCGGTCACCGCCTCATAGTTGCACACAGGCACACGCAGTTATTTGGAACATTTCAGGGGACTGCAGACGTGAAACAGTTCACGCTTTTACCTGCTTCTCCCAAAAGGCCAATGCTATCTTTGATATCCCGTCCCTCCTCATCTGATTATTTGAAATCGTTAATGTGTAACAAAATATACCAAGTGATTTTTGATATAGCAAATAGTCAACCTATAAAAATAGAGAGGTTATAAGAGGCTTTGAGAGGTTTGAACCGTTGACTTCTATAACAACGTTAAATACAAAATGCCACTGGCGTAGACAAGTAAAAATAAAATACCCCCGTAGCAGCAAACCTGCGTACTCAGCGAATTTCCAATGCATATATATGTATCTTAATACCACATAAAGCCACATACCAAGTTTCATCAATATACATTCATAAATAAACGATTTATGACATTTTAATTATTCTCCATAAGAATAACATGGCGGCTGAGTATGCAGGTTTGCTGAAGGAAGGAAAACAAAAAATGGGGTTTTATACAAATATCAATATAACTCATTTAGGTAAAGCCACATACCAAATTTCATTAATTTATTTTCATAATTAAGGGAGATAACACGTTACTTATTCTCCATGAGAATAACATGGGGCTGAGTGCGCAGGTTTGCTGCTACGGGAGCCTTTGGAAAAAAATTTTTTTTTTGAGCAAATATCAATGGTTCACAACCAGATGAAGCCGTATACCAAGTTTTGTCAGTATACGTTCATAAATAAGCGAGATATAAAATTTGTCTTTTCCTCCATAAGAATAACATTAGACAACGTACTGTGTTTAGCACTTTCAATATCTCGGTAACCAATTGACGTAGGGAAATTATCAAAATACCAAATTGTGTGTTTTTTTAAGCTGAATCCAATGAAAAAAACTAAAATTTGACTATTTCCAAAATTATATGTAAAGAATTCAAAAAACCCATTTTTGGGGTACAAAACCCCCCCAAAATACCCCTTCGGATAAAGCGATCTGGCTGGTTTTCGAACTTAAAGTCATAAATGTTGCTTTACACGTTTATACCAAATTTCATCAAAATCGGATAATTTTTACGAGAGTTATCGTACTCACGGACATATATATATATATATATACAGTTTCGAACGAATGGTGTTTTTGGGGTCTGGGGACCTCAAAACGAAAAGTTATCATGGTCCCGGGCCTAGGTCTTACCATGCCGACTACGGTAATAGCTTCTTCCCTATAGGGGAAATTCGCTAAAAATTAAAATGATAGCAAGTTTTGAATTTGATTATTTTTTGTGATATCAAAATTATACTCCTTGAAATCTCTAGGTATATTTTTACACTATAAAATTAGTCGTACATCAAAAATGTTGGATATTCCGTTGAGGAGAGCGGGGATTTGAAAATTAACATTTTGTATTATGAGGGAAGCAGGTAGAAGCAGGGAAGCCTGGAGCCCCCTCTTAAAAAAGTTTAGCAAATCGGTTTATTTATTTCATGTTTATGGTAAATCATGTTTTAACTAACATTTTTCAACAGTGGAGGATCTAATCTTAAAAATGGTACCTTGCCTATCGAATGGTAATAGTATATATCTACAGCAAACCTCTAAGTATAACTAATTACCTTCATAGTGTCTATATACATAATTATTCCTGTAAAATACTAAAAAGTCAATGCACAGTGTCTAAACACTTGAGTCTAGAGACATGAAGTTTTGGACAGGAGTTCATAACGTATGCGAGCGCTAAGAAATGCGATACCGACTACCGACCTGACCTTAAGGCTCCGCCCCACGGTTGTCAAAGTTACAATGTTATTCTTTTGCGCATCCAGTTTATTTGGCCAGATGTATTGAAAGCTTGTACGAAGAATAAGAACAATGTATAATATAAATTGAAGTAATCATATGTTTAGCCGTTGAGTGAAGATAGTTTAAATTTAATATTCGTTCGTGCTGGGTATGAATGAGCTCTAACACCTTCCAATACCTCCATGAGAGCCCTACAGTCCGCAGTCAGCGACCACGACACCACGCTACTGCGTTGCAGCGTGCAGCCTTCGCACCTGCGCAGCGCATTGGCCGTTGCATAACGAAGACGCGGCCAACGCCAACATGGCGGCCGGCAAACTTTCACCTGATTTCTACAGGCTGCGTCAACTCTGCCTCGGGTGAAACTACAGACCTTCTTTTTCTCCTTCATCCCACTTCCACTGCGCTACATCGTTCGGGAGAAAATCCACCGGGAGTAAATGCGTCGTAACATGAAATGAGGTGTTATTATGCTTTACCTTAATGTTCACAATTTCTTTCGTTTGGACGGGGATTTTCAACATCCATAACGAAAGTGTTCTAAAAGTCTTAATTGTATTGGGGAATTGCATTGGAATTGCATTTGGGGGCCAGCAGGCCGTTCTAGCCAATTTTTGCAAGGACATGCGCTCACGCAAATTCTTTCCTTGTCTCAAAACACGCTCGGAGGTGAGATTGATGTGTAGATGAGTCGTATTGAGTTTAAGAAAAAATGTTATAATTTTATTAGAGTTTTAAATTAAATTTATAAATAATTAACAGTTCATCCAGCATGTTTTAGAATTACTTTTTAAGATTTATCAATAACTATTAATGACATTTATGTCAAGAATATCTTTACGTTTTAAATCAACTTAAAGAATTGTAAACTTATTTAACTCTCTTGTGTTATAATGTATTTAGATTTATATTTAAATTATTTAGTTACATTTTGTAAAATAGTGTTAAAATAACTTCTTTTTTTGTTCAGTCAATGGCGATACTAGTTGTATTTTCTTTGCTTCCCCAGTAATTGGGCCTAGTGCCTCTTAGGGCGGCATTTGCAGGAATGTTTAAAGTTAAAAGGATATACGGCACATGTATTTTTGTTTTGATGTATTTTTCTGCAATAAAGAATTTATTTATTTATCTATTACTACCTAAAAGTACCACCTAAAAACATTTTCTTAGAACGCAGATTTGCACTCTGTTTATTATCAATCACAAGCCTTCAAGTTTTGAGAAAAGGAAATTAAATGTCTGGGTGCTGTAAATCACCAACAAATCAACTGACGTAATTAAGAAAACATTGTCACGGAATCTATATATTAATCGGCTAAGGGTATTTTTGTGGTACCGATTTCTCGGATATGCGGCATCGTAGAATTATGAAACTTTGCACCTTCACTATTACAGTATTAGGATATGTGTCGAACGTAAATAAATAATAAATAAGCATAAATAACGTTCATAAATAAACATTTTCCTGACTACTGGAATGGTAACACCCTTCTCTGATCAGTTTAAACTCCACATTAAAACAAATTAAACCTGTTTGTGAGGGGGGAGGATGAGGGACGGAGAGGCAGGGCCGCCGAGAGCCATGGTGGGCCCCGGGGCAAAACACAGGCAAGGGCCCCCTCCCACCCCCACATAATGTAGCCTGATCTGTTTTTTCCCTACAAACTCTTCATATGTTCTATTAAAATGAGTACTTATTAGGTACTAAACATGTTTGTAAAGAATCGTAATTTCTTTGTGAATTGCTTCAGTTTTCATCTTGACCAATTATTGGTGTAGCAGCTGGAAAAATTTGTCATTCTTAAATACTAGAACCAACACCGCACTAGATATCCGATCAATCTTAAACAAATAAAAACTAGCCAATCACTAAACTACGCTAATGCAGAACATTACTACAAAATTTAATTGCATTTTATAGATTTATTGAATCGTTCAAATCACGGCAGAAAGAATTGCAGTTGTGTCATAGACTACAGTCTATGGTTGTATAAACGTGTAAGCGACCGGGTTGTACAGCGGTAGCGGGATCGCATTCAGTTGTGACGTCACACCAGTAGCAGCACGGCCTGTATTTGGTCGAGTGCGGCCTTGCTAGAACACATCTACCAATAATGTTTAACCCCGTTTAAAGATTTGTGAAAGTGAAAAACACAAAAACATTCGCCTTACAAAACTACGAGAAAGGACAACTAAGCTGCCATAAAGTACAGTATGTATAATATATCAAAAGTGTAACTCCTTTTACCTTTACGTTACGGAAGAAAGTAGGCATAAACTTTGAGAACGAAACGAAAAAGTCAAAAACACATTGGTACATTGTTGTTTATAATCTAATATATTATTTTGTTTGCTCAGTTCTTAATTTTGCATCATCATAATTTTATTTTATTAAACTTATTAAATAAAAAATAGGACTACAAACTGATTTCTAAAAAAATTGGCTATAGTTGTGGTTGGTGGATGTAAACTTATGAAAAAATGTACGAATAGTAATTGTTTATTATATTTATCATGGCTAGCAACAGGCATACATTGGGTGAGAAAACCCAAAACTGATTTTGTAGCTACTAAGTTGACTGGAGGCAAAGTCGTAAAAACACTATCAGACTGCAGAGCTAGGTATATCAACACTTTTCTGGCCTTTTTCGGCAAATGTTCGAATTATTTGCCTACAAGCTGTAAGTAGGCTGGCCGCGGGGACCCGCGCGATGTGCTGTGAGCTCTCTAGGTCTTCCGACTCCACCCACAAAGCTTAGCTTTTATATTTTGATCCGCCGATCAGAATAACTTCCTCTGTTTCACAATATTAGAATTGTTTGTCACCGTGAACGAATAATACAACTCTTAATCTAGGCCTACAACAAACAATCTGATGAAATTTTCATTCTTCGTTCTATTATTATACGACTAGCAGTGAGTACAGTACTCTCTAAAAGGCTGCCGGGCCCCCCTAGGCCCGGGCTCCGGGGATTTTGCCCCCCCTGCCCCTCCTCTTGTCGGGCCTGCGGAGAGAGGATGAGATGGAGAGTTTTCAAACATAAATAAGAAGGCTACTCATTGCTGGAATGGTAAGCCCTTCTGCTATCGTTTTAACTTCACATTAAACGGGGTGCGGATGAGGTGGAGAAGTTTCAGGCACTGGAATGGTAACACACGTTTTAACTTCACAACAGCAAGAACAGATAGTTCAGGACTAAAGTAATAAAAATAGTACTGAGTACTGTAATGGTAATACTCTTCTCTTATCCGTTTCAACTCCACACAAAAAAATCATACCTGTTTGTGAGGGGGTGAGGATGAGGGATGGTGAGAGGTGAGAGGATGAGGTGGAGAGGTTTCAGGCATAAATAAACCAACTAATGATTACTGGAATACTATCACTCTTCTCTTATCCGTTTTAACTCCACATAAAAGAAATTAAACCTGTTTGTTAGGAAGGGAGTATGAGGGATGGGGAGAGGATGAAGGTTGGGGAGAGGATTAAGGACGGGGAGAGGATTAGGTAGAGAGGTTTCAGACATAAATAAAAATGCCACTGATTATTGGAATGGTAACCCCTTTTTCTTATCCGTTTTAACTTCATAACAGCAAGAACAGAGAATTAAGAACTAATGTAAATAAAAAATATAACTGACTACTGAAATAGTAACACCCTTCTCTCATCCGTTTTAACTCCATATTACAAAAATCAGACCTGTGTGTGAGAGGGTGAGGATGAGGGACGGGGATAAGATAAGGTGGAGAGGATTCAGGCATAATGAAAAAGGCTACTGACTACTGGAACGGTTTACACTCTTCTGCTATCCGTTTCAACTCAACAGAGTCTGAATATATATATATATATATATATATATATATATATATATATATATATATATATATATATATATATATATATATATATATATATATATATAGAATAATTAAAATCGCTTATATGTGAATATATTTTTATGAAACTTGGTATGCGGCTTTATGTGGTATTAAGACATATATTATGCATTGGAAATTCGCTGAGTATGCAGGTTTGCTGCGACGGGGGTATTTCTTGAATGTTTAATGTTTTTTTTCAGCTTCGAAGTAACTTTTGAAAGGTAAAAGGGTATTGCATTATTCGTTATGCCCCGGAGACAAGTTTTGACCCTGAAAGAGAAAGAAGAAGAAAGCAAAGAGAAAACCGAGTAGACGAGATTAGCGAAAACATGCGTATTTTTCGGCAGGAACAGAGAACTGCCGAGAGACAAAGACTGATTGACAGAGGGACATTGCACCACCTATATACTTGCAGCCCAAGATGATGTTAGGGCAAGAATATACGTAAAGAACAACTTCCGGTATCCTACTGTTGTGCGAGGTTATTTCCAGAAGACAATCAAATTCAAATACATAGTGTTGGGGCGATGGACAATGTGTGTGTGTTTTGTTCAGCTAAGCTTTATTTAGGTGAGGCCCGTGAGGCTAGGTTCACACGCATGGACTTTACGCCGTGCGCCGTGTACGGCACGACGCCGCGACGTCGTGTTTATTCCTTAGCATTGTTGTAAATGTATCTGTTCACACGTATCGACCACGGCGCCGCGCCGTCCACGGCGCAAAACGGCGGCCGTGGACATCACGACCTTTTTCAAGCGACGACGAGACGTCGTGCCGTAAACGACCTGTTTAACACCATGGTCGCTTATGGACGCTTTCA
This sequence comes from Allygus modestus, assembly GCA_963675035.1. Classification (NCBI taxonomy): domain Eukaryota; kingdom Metazoa; phylum Arthropoda; class Insecta; order Hemiptera; family Cicadellidae; genus Allygus; species Allygus modestus. Next base: position 101,952,197 of record OY776112.1, read on the forward strand.
CACAGGTCGACGCGGGGCCGTCCCGACTAGGTTTAGCGCATGCGCAGAAGTTGTTTATTTCAGTGTTTTCCTGAATTTGAGAGTTTTGTATTGTTTTCTGAGTGTTTTGTGAACTGTGCGTTAAATTGAAACGGCGGGATCATTGATTGGTAAATTATAAGTATTATGAAAACAGGAAAAAAATATAATTCTCCTTTTATTATTTGGGGACTTATTTTATTTGGGGGACTATTTCCCCCTAATATTATTGTTGCTGCCTCTAAGCACTCAAATTACAATTTCACCTTGGATTTTTATATGAAAAATATAAATTTATCTCATATATTATTCTTCTAGCCTGTCTTTTTGTCAGTCCGCGAGATCTTCCTCATTCCTTTATCAAATTACATGATTTACCCCTAATTTTAAAGCTTATCGTGTCGGCTAATGACGAAAAATAGACCCACGGTCTAAAAATTTACCTCTTTTCTGAAATTTGAATAATATTATGAAAGATGAATAAAGGGAATAGTTTGTTTTGACAGGAGCGAAAATGTAAACAAAAGGAACATCAGATCAGCTGACAAGATTTGGTTCGCAGTGCGGAATTCCGCACGGTTCGACTAGTTACTTAGAATTACCTGATGAATCTAGTGATTTTAGCTGCATCCGATTTTTCGGATATAAATTTTGGAAATCAAGCGTATAATTTTGAAAAACCATAACGAGGACTATCTGTTAAACCGTCATAGCCCTTGTGTATTCTTATTTCTTGTTTACGCTAATTATTATTTGATGTAATATTAGCGTTAAAAATTTACTATTGTGGGCAATCTCATAAGTAAGGTCAATAATTAAGCTAATGATTTTGAAAATCCGCCGTATTGAAAAGGGGAACGAATGGGCCTGTTATTGGCCTATGCACGTCTAAAGAGTGTAGCCTACCACTTAAGCCTATTACGCTTTCTTTTGCTTTGACAATGTAACAAGTATAAATGGAGCATCCTCGACTGGTTATCCATCTTAACAGAATGAACAATGTGGCAGTAAAGTCATCCGACGAACGGCGCAAGTCGTGGTCAACGGCGCGGTTCAGGAATGCACGGCGCCGCGCCGTCCACGATCCACGGCGTTGCGTAAAGTCGATGCATGTGAACCTAGCCTGACAGATCTTCTTCTTTTTGTTGTCACAAAGGGAAGGTCAGCTTGGAGCCTATTGATAGTTGCGATGAGCTAAGGCAGTTAATTGAAAGGATTGACCAAGATACCAAACATTATTTAGACAATATCCGCCGTTTTAACAATGCTTTTGCGTTTGCATCAGTAGGTAAATGTCGTTCAAATTCCTGGAAGAGGGCCCTTTTGATTTAAACTAAATGTTTACTTTATAATAACTGTGAGTTTATAGTCATATATAATTTCTTCGAATTGTAGGTGAGTTTCTCACAAACAGAAAAATATTAAAATGCGTAATTTGCGCACGGGCCCCTAGTTATTATTAATACTTGAATTATATAATAAATAAGTTTTATGATGTAATTTCTTCCACAATTCTACACATATCGCTCTTTGCCGTAGAGCATGAAACATAATGCTTGTTATCAACAAATCCTGTTACCTTAATTACCTCGGTACGTCATTGATGACGCTTTAAAGTTTAAAGGGCTTTGTATCGTTGGAGCGATTCGTTGAAAACTGATAACGCCATTTAAACGTCTGGTTAATTACAATCCTTCGGTTCTGAATCTCTACATTTCTCCACAAGTTCGTAGGTCATCAGAGAGCGATTAAGATAATGTTATCACTGATTGTGTCCCATATCCTTATATATTAATAAGGGTTTTAACGGCTAAAATTTGAAATCAAGCCTTCTATAGATATTATTGATATTGTTTGATTTCCTCCTTCGCCCAAGAACATTCCTTTGCCTAATAACATTTCCTTTGCTTAATATTCGACCATCGAACAGTTGATACAAGGACAACATTACACCCATTTCATGTATAATACAGTCAGTTAATAACTATCAAATTTACCACAGTAGAAATAAATCTGATTTAAAATTAGGACTATGTGCAAAATATTCTCGTTGACACGTCATCACGTGATGTTTGCCAATCATCAAAGATGATGAGATTTTTATTGGCATCTCGTTCTGTTAACCTATAACCATTGACTACGTCCACTTCAAATTTTGGCTAACACTAAAACAGGGATAGCTGGGCCATTTAGATGGGTTGTCTCCTTCAGTATATATATATATATATATATATATATATATATATATATATATATATATATACTGAAGGAGACAATCCATCTAAATGGCCCAGCTATTAGCAGAAGTTATACCATTGACTATATATATATATATATATATATATATATATATATATATATATATATATATAGTCAATGGTATAACTTCTGCTAACGTTATACACATTAATGTCTTAAAAGTGTTAATCACCGGAAGTTGCTGGACGAAATCTATTCCATGATACCAATGTTGACATTTTTCTATGGTTCTTTTGTGGGAAATATGGTTTTCTGGAGGGGGCTATATGGTTAACTGGAGGGGTGTGATTCCTTGGCGAAGATCTATGATTCTTTGGTTGGGGGGCTATGGTCGCTGGAGGGCTATGGTTGGCTGGAGAGGTATGATACCTTGGCGAAGGGCTATGATTATTGGTGGGGGGCTATGGTTGGCTGGAGAGGTATGATACCTTGGCGAAGGGCTATGATTATTGGTGGGGGGCTATGATAGGCTGGAGGGAGCTATGGTTGGCTGGAGAGGTATGATACCTTGGCGAAGGGCTATGATTCTTTGGTAGGAGAGGCTATGGTTCGCTGGAGGGAGCTATGGTTGGTTGGAGAGGTATGATACCTTGGCGAAGGGCTATGATTATTGGTGGGGGGCTATGGTAGGCTGGAGGGAGCTATGGTTGGCGGGAGAGGTATGATACCTTGGCGAAGGGCTATGATTATTGGTGGGGGGCTATGTTAGGCTGGAGGGAGCTATGGTTGGCTGGAGAGGTATGATACCTTGGCGAAGGGCTATGATTATTGGTGGGGGGCTATGGTAGGCTGGAGGGAGCTATGGTTGGCTGGAGAGGTATGATACCTTGGCGAAGGGCTATAATTCTTTGGTAGGAGAGGCTATGGTTCGCTGGAGGGAGCTATGGTTGGTTGGAGAGGTATGATACCTTGGCGAAGGGCTATGATTCTTTGGTGGGAGGGGCTATGGTTCGCCGGAAGGAGCTATGGTTTGCGGGAGAGGTTACCTTGGCGAAGGGCTATGATTCTTTGGTGGGAGGGGCATGGTTCGCTGGAGGGAGCTATAGTTGGCGGGAGAGGTTACCTTGGCGAAGGGCTTTGGTTATCTGATGAGGAACTATGGTTCGATGGAGAGGTGTGATTCCTTGGAGGGGGCTATGGTTCTTTGGTGAGGAGCGTATCGTAATACCGAGTGAGAGCCTGTGGTTCGTTGGGGGGGCATGATTCGCTAAAGGGGGCTACGGTCAGTTCATGGGGGCTATGAATCGTTGGCGAAGTGCTTTAAGTTTTCGGAGGGGGCTATGTTTCGTTTAGGGTCCTAATTTTCTTAGGGGCTTTGATTTGTTTTTAGAGCTATAGGATAACAGCTAGAGTTGCTTCGGAGCTGATGTTCAGTGTGGGGCCTGTTTTAGTTGTTCGGAGAGGCTTCGGGCTGACGAAGTGCTCTTGGACGCTAAAGGGAGTAAGAGGAAGAATGTTCCTTGCAGAACGGTTGTGGGATTGAGAAGCAATAACAAATTAGTCAATAAATGTATACATCCGGTATTTTATTTGTTATAAAAGTGTACAATTTTTAAATGTTTGTTTCTGTCTAAAATCATTGTTGGAAGAAAGTAGTCGGATATTATGAGGTGTCTTTACCACCTTTACCAAGGCATATTTAAAATTTCGTTATTGTTTCATTGTGACATTTCCTTTAGGAAAAAAGGACACCGAATATACATTCTATAAAATAAAATGGAAATATCACTTCCTTCAAGACATTTTATGTGAACGATCTAACAGAATATGCGGTGAATCGTGAATCACGGGAATCGCGTCTCTGTCGGTATTTCCCCTAGTTGAGCTGTTGACTGTGAACGCGTTGACGCGCGGCGGCCGATCAGCGTAGGGAAGCCCGATACGAGTGACCTTGAGTCACGTGATTGTGACGTCACGTCAGCTGACAAAAACAGTGTGGCCAACGTCACGTATACATTACTATGCTCCGTCCGTGAACACGAATGTCAGTGATAACAACGACTCCAGTTTTCCGTATGCCCCACTTGTTGTTTGTGGGTTTGATCTATTTCAGAATGTTTAAATATTATGTAACGTTCAATAAAATAATATCTACATTTTTTGGCAGAATTGATATTTTGCTGTCAAATTTTCCCAAGTTTCTCCGAAGTATCCGGCTCCTTTTCGACCGAACCTTAAATTATACTCAAGTTATCTTACATTCAGAAACAACTGCTAAAATCTTTGAAACTCATTTTTATTGTTCTATAAACATTTTGAGGTATTACAAAAAATCTATGATTTTTACATTAGTCTACTCTGAAATGAAAATATATCCCTCTTAAATAACTAACTTTACAAACAAAAGTGTATTTAAAAAATCAAACTAAACTTAAATAGTAATTAAATTAAAAAAATGATTATTATTATTCAGGGTGCTATACGTATATGTAACTAAATTTGTCATTACACTGCAGTTCAAATAGCTAAAAGCAAGATTAATTTAAATACATTTGAAATGTACAATCGAAATTATTTAGTGAATAAGATAATAAAATAAATCAATATTAACTAAATTAGTCTAGACTGAAATGAAAATAATTTGTAAAATGGATTTTTAAAATGATAAATTTTCTCAATAATTAAACAAATTGTTATATTTCCAATCAATTTCGAAGGAAAATGATTGATAACCAATGCAGGCGCAAAATAACATGAGTTTTCAACAGTTATTCTATGTTATAAATTCAAATTATTTAAAATTTCAATTGAATTCACTTATACTTTTGGTCTCAAGTAACTATACGTGAAATCAAGAAGAGGAGGAGGTTAACACGTGATAACACTATCAACAAGTGCAGTTTGTCCTTGCCCCCTCCCCACCCTTGCAGTCTGCATCGTCAGTGTGACCAACCGTGCAACATTACATCAGCTGCAATCGCACCCGCGGACCCGTACTCCAGCCAGGGTAGCCAACTGTTGAACACAAGATTGTATCGCAGCTGTGACCAACCACTGCGGACAGTCTGATCGTCTGATCAGTGTTGCTTTATCGCTTTATGAAAACACATTCACTATCTCGCACGTTGCACCACGCAACTACAAGCAAGCTTACTGATAACGCGTATTATCACACTACGGCCTTCTTGAGAGGTGTTTCAGGAATTAGTAAATTGAGTAGTGATTGTATAATGAAACCTCAGCTTTGTAGCACGTGTTTGGGTGTACTTTTGAATACGACACTGTGAAAGAAAACTTTCGATCCTTTAATATAATTAAGGTGACCAGATCTGTAGAAGCCTAAATCGGAACACAGTTTAAATAACTGGAAAACCGTGGTGTGTGGGGGGTATGGAATACCCACCCCCCTGCAAAATGGGGGTCCGGTGGCCCTCCCTGGAAGGTCTTAGAAAATTAGATACCGGTAACGAAATTGTGAGTTTTGTGTAGCTTTTGCCCAAATATTACTTAGTACATCAGGTTTTGTAATCATATTCATCAAATCATTATACAATACAGAACCATCACTGTAATTTGCAAAACTTAACTAATAACAGAAAATACCGACAAAAGTACTGATAACTGTCAAAAGAGTGAATAGCTTTCATTAACTTGGATCTTAATTAAAACTGAACTCAGCTTAAATTCACGTTACTTTTTAGCAACAACATGCATTTCTTTGTTTCTAGTTTTAACTAGTATGACTTGTTCTCGGCCCATAAATTGTTCATGGAATTGAAAACCACTGGTTTATAGATACCATGCATAGAGAGTGCACTAGCTCAGTTAAAAGCTTGGAATAAATGTTAGGACCCGGTACTTCTGTTTTACTTCAAAGTGTTTGAACAATTCAACACAATGATGGTCGACGGGAGTATTGTATTCGACATATTAAAAAATTATATTGGTTGTTATGAATCAAAGAGTATTTTCATGTCAAACTGCTAAAGCGGGACATTAGGATGTCCCCACAGGAATTGTGGGGACGCCGGGACATACCTCGCTAAAGCGGTACTGTCCCGTCGAAATCGGGACGTCTGGTCACCTTAAATATAATACAATGTGAGTGTGTTTTGTTCAGCTAAGCTTTATTTATGTGAGGTCCGTGACAGATCTTCTATTTGTTGTCACAAAGGGAAGGTCAGCTTGGAGCTTATTGATATTTGCGATGAGCTAAGGCAGTTAATTGAGAGGAATGACCAAGATACCAAACATTATTTAGACAATATCCGCCGTTTTAACAATGCTTTTGCGTTTGCATCAATTCAGGTAAATGTTGTTCAAATTACTGGAAGAGGGCCCTTTTGATTTAAACTAAATGTTTACTTTATAATAACTGTGAGTTTATAGTCATATCATTTCTTCGAATTGTGGGTGAGTTTCTCACAAACAGAACAAACATTAAAATACGCAATTTGTGCACGGGCCCCTAGTTTAATTTATTTAATGAAGTCACAAATTTATTATATAGTCCAAGCCAATAGTATTTATTGTACTAGTTTTACTAGACTATGTTGCCAGTTGGTTCTAAATCAGCCTTTTTGGTTCACCTGGTGAAAATTCAAATGAACAAAACAAACACAAAAGATTTCAATTTATGTGACCACATCAATATATCAACAAGTAAGAGGAGGCACTAGTCACATAATATTTCCCTTTTTAGCGAATTCCTCCTATAGGGAAGAAGCTATTACCGTAGTCGGCATGGAAAGACCTAGGCCTGGGACCGTGATAACTTTTCGTTTTTAGGTCCCCAGATGCCAAAAACACCATTCGTTCAAAACTGTATATATGTTTGTGTGACCGTGAGCACGATAACTTTCGTAAGAATTGTCCGATTTTGATTAAATTTGGTATACACGTCAAAAGCAACATTTATGACTTAAATTTGAAAACCAGACAGATCGATCTAACCAAAGGGGTATTTTGGGGGGTTTTGTACCCCAAAAATGGGTTTTTTAATGTTTTGCATATAATTTTTGAATAAGACAAATTTTAGTTTCACTATTGGATTCAGACAATTAAAAAACACACAATTTGGTGTTTTGATCATTGCTCTACATCAATTGGTTACGTAGATATTGAAAGTGCTAAACACAGTACGTTAGTACGTTGTCCAATGTTATTCTTATGAAGAATAAGAACAATTTTATATCTTGATTATTTATGAACGTATACCGAGGAAACTTGGTATAGGGCTTCATCCGGTTGTGGTCTATTGTTATCTGCGCAAAACAACAATATTTGCCGAAAATTCCCGTGGCAGCAAACCTGCGTACTCAGCCCCCATGTTATTCTTATGGATAATAATTAAAATGCTATGTCTCCTTTAATTATGAACATAAATTAATAAAACTTGGTATGTCGCTTCACCAAGTTCACTTCTATTGGTATTTGCATAAAACCCCATGTTTTGTGTTCCTATATACAGCAAACCTGCGTGCTCAGCTCCTATGTTATTCTTATGGAGAATAATTAAAATGGCATATATTGTTTATTTATGAATATAAATTGATGAAAATTGGTATGTGGCTTCACCTAGTTGAGTTCAATTGATATCTACATAAAAACCCATATTTTTTGTCACTTGTTGCAGCAAACCTGCGTACTCAGCCCCTATGTTATTCTTATGGAGAATAATAAATATGTTATGTATTTAATATATAAATATTATAAATATACAAATAATACAAATATACAATAATATATAAATATTGTTATGTATTTATGAATTTATATCCAAGAAACTTGGTAAGTGTCTTTATGCGGTATATTAAGACATTGAAAATTCGCTGAGTGCGCAGGTTTGCTTGACGGGGGTATTTACCTGCTTCTCTAAAATATAAGGCCCATAAGGTCAACTGGCCACATAAGGCTAGTCATGGATTGGTATAATGATAATTTTCAAATCCAGTCCCTGCTCGACGGATCATTCGAAATCGTTAATTCATGGGTAATTTTATTAAAGAGCAAAAAATACCTATCGATTTCTGTAAGCAGAAATTTGACGTCACAAATAATAATCATTCAATATATTCAATTGCAAAATATACAATTTTTGTGTTGTTTGTTATTGGTTAACTATATCATATGCCATATCAAAATTCTTATTCTCACTATAATTTCTAGGTATGATCTTGCTCTATAAAATGAGTAATAAATCAGCAACTTCTGATAACATTGGTCATATAGAATAAACAGATAGAAGCAAGTGACTGGAGCCCCCTCTTAATAACAATTAGTAATTTGTATCGAAACTATTAATTTCCCCTCTGATTTACTTGAACAAAAATCAATTGGTTGTTGGACAACATTTTCTCAATACAGAAACAGGGTTAGAAGAAAGCAATAGAAGAAAGCATGATAAGAGTAGATATCATGAATCCTTAGTAACAAAGCAGTAATGTAACAGTAACGGTACCGGAAAGTACTCCTTTAGTCGATTTCATCACGTGATAGACGCCGCGCCGCGCGCCGGTGGAAGGCCGTGTATTCCAGAAGGTGGGGTTAGGGTGGTGATGGTGGTGGTGGTGGTGTGGGGTGAAGGGTGTATGAATGGCGAGGGTCCCTCCCCTCGGGCCAACAATGGACTGACGCTGTTTCACAACAATCCAGCTCACCGAAGCTTCGATTTTGTCCCACTCTCGGCTCCTCGCCTTCCAAAACTTAAAACATATCCGATTCAAAACACAACATATGAGTAGGCTCCAGTCACGAAACATTCCACGATTTTACCTGCTTCTCCGATATGGCCAATGTTAACTTTCAAATTCCGTCCCTCTTCAACGAATAATTCGAAATCGTTGATTTATGGTTCATTTTAATGACCAAAGAAATACCTAGCGATATCAGTGCTAAAAATATCTATTGAATTTGTTAATTTCTTAGCAGTATAGCAACAAAGCCAGTAAATTATAAAATATCAATGCGCATAACTATTGTTTTAGTTGCAGAAACAAAATGTGATTTAGATGAGGATATATCTTGTTTTAAATGTAATCTTACCGAGCATTGATTTTCAATCATCCTTTCAATGACTGGAGTGAAGCAAGGGAAGTATTTTTCCGCACAGCAAATAGCCTACAACAGGAGGAAAAATTGTACTACCGACATCGAAGTTGGTCAACGTCGAAGTCGACATCGTCAAAGTCGGACAACGTCAAAGTCGGATAATGTCAAAGTCTGACAACGTCAAAGTCGGACAAAGTCAAAGTATGACAACGTCGATGTAGGACGGCGTCAAAGTTGAAGAGACAAGGGACTGGTAGGGAGAGGTAGTGGTTCCGCTCATTCATACAGAGCACATATTGGGTTTGAGGTCCTCAAGAGCGTGTCCACCGAGATCGTCATGTCCGAGTTCGTCACATCTACGAAAATCAATGAGCCGTACTAATTAGGGTCGGCCGTCTACCTGCCCCGCCGGGTATGTCATGCCTCCTCCGCCCGAACGGGAACAACTTATCCTAGTCACAGATCACAAGAGAACGGTCAAATACCGTTCTGAATCTTTACGCTCAGAGTTTACTGATGTTGGTTCTTCATGTAGCTGAAAATTACAACTAGCCTGTACATTTCGCCGAGCAATATTAAAAGTGTTAAATATAAGTTCAATTAAACTTTTATCCATGATAGGATTTGGTTGTTATATTTATTAAATTCTTAAATAGTAAGAATGTATTTAACATATTTTAAAGTAAGTAATTGCGAAAATATCATATCAAAACTACTACAACTTTGGTAAATTTAAACTGACAGCTGTACTATTGTATTTATTTTATTCGCACGAATACCAAGCCCTTAGCTTAAAAATATGAATAAGTTTCTTAAAATAATCTTGTTATCCTAGTATAATATAATGAATATATATCGCACCCCTTTCAGTGCGATATCCTTTTGTATGAAATTTTTCAATTTTGTAACACAAATCCTTTTGTACTAAGGCTGTTTTTCGGACTCACGAACAAAACAGCCTCAATCGGCTAAACAGCGATCAATCGGCCTAATTCATCCTTTCAGTGCGATATGTAGTCGTATGACTTCAATTTTGTCATCAATTTTGTCACGAGTTAGTTTGTATAATTTTTAGCTACATGAAGAACCAACATCAGTAAACTTTCAGCGTAAAGATTCAGAACTGTATTTGACCGTTCTCTTGTGATCTGTGACTAGGTTAAGTTGTTCCTGTTCGGGCGGAGGAGGCATGACATACCCGGCGGGGCAGGTAGACAGCCGACCCTAATTAGTACGGCTCATTGATTTTCATAGATGTGACGAACTCGGACATGACGATCTCGGTGGTGACCCTCAAGAGCACAGTATAAGGAAAGAGACAACGCTCATGTTGTGCCAAATGGGCTACTATATATACCACTGTATGGTCGCGGGCAAGAAGTTTATTGCACCCTCACTGTACTACCTCCGGGGTGTCTAGTTTTTGCGCGCAACATTGCCCCGTAAGAAAGTTTGACCTCTGAGTATTTGTTTGTATAGTAATTGTCTATGCATGCATTTATGACTAGGCTAAATTGTCGTAGTATGTTAACATTTCTGTATACAGTTCTGCTTACAAGGTCACACATTTGTCTTTAGAACGCCAACATTTTCTTCCCGTATAGTTTTCAGGAACGATCCGAAATCGCTCCAGTTACAGTAAGTTCCTGGACGTCTCGGTCCGTTGTCCCCAAATCGCCTCGGTTCAACAACCTCGTACCATGTAGGGGGGAGGGGGGTGAGAACTCAACTTTCACTTGGAGAAAGTGCCCCTCCCCACCCCCTCTCCTTTTGTCCTGTTGCTCACGCAACTCTCTGGAGAAAACATAGGATCAACTTGGTTTATGGTAGGTGCAGTGGAAAATGTGAACGAAGAGTGTGGAAATGGCTGGTGGAAATTGTCAAATGAGGAAGCAGGATAAATAAAATACGTCTTACAACACTATAAAGTATATTTACACTTATACTGACATACAAGACGGTAAAATATACACAAAAGATGGTACAAGGCGATCGATTTCAACCAGTTACACCGGTCATCATCAGGCCCAATCAGAGAATGACTGAAACAAGATCGCGAACAGCTTATATACTATTGGCTACCGAAAGATCCAGAAACAAGTTGCGATAAGTACCACCAGAATCAAAGTTGACCTGTTCATTGGTCAATTTATCCCTATCCTCACATTTTTCCTTAAAAGTAAACAATTCTTCCCATTATACTTTAAGTGTATATTTTACCGTCTTGTATGAAGTACAGTATAATTGTAAATATACTTTATAGTGTTGTAAGATGTATTTTATTTATCCTGCTTAGTTGTAACAACACGTATCATGCTAATAAAGAAATTAAATTACAAATGGGGAACAAGAATTGGGGAAAAATATTGCAACTGATTTAAAAGTATTAGCGAATCAAAAAATTAGAACATATATATTTATAGAGGCAATTACAAGTTACATTTCATCTCCACTTTAACAGCTAGACAAAAATATCAAGATCAGATAAGTGTCGTCTTGTAATCATCCTAATCTCTTTGCTATAAATAGTTTCCATGCGTGTTTTAACGAGCAGACTTAAAATTATACATAATGTTAAACATACTGAAAACATAACTTGTGCGATAGAAACGGGAAGTGTTAGGGTACATAACTGAAGCCCCCTCTTAGTTTTATTCTCGTTTAAGTGCAGTATCCAAATATTCTGTTTTCTTAGAGGTAAAAGCGCCAACCCCTAGTTTTATTCCAACATTCGCTCTTGACCTATGAGTACTACACCTGTTATTTAATCGAATATACACCGATGAACTATATAACACAGGACCTACCGCTCCCCTTCCCAACATGTGCCAGGGGTGTAGGGTGAAGTGTGTGGGGTGTAGGGGTCGTCCATGGGGATGATTCATCCGCCACGGTCTGTAGTGCATGAGTCACGTACGCCACGACCAAGTACACATCAATACGCCCATTGATGGGGGATCATGCCAACACTGCCACACAGATTATACGCTGTTGGTCCTTTAATATTGACATTATATTACTTACCCTTTCATTTAATTGTGTTGGTTGAGTTTCAAATGGTGATTAAAATAGCTTTATGATTGATTCATTGATACAGTACATTAGAGGGTTTGAAGCAGACTGCGTACTTGTTGCGTAGGTTGCTCATCTGTTGCTCAGCTCGTTTTATTAGTGGGGTTTTTCGTCAAAGAGCAGTTTTATGTGTACACAATTGTATGAGTTTTTTCACAAACTAGTCAAAAATACCTATTTCTCTTTGCAAGTTACTCTTTGGACCTTACAGTTTTATGTAACATGACTGCATATAAGTAATTTATTATTACTTGTCGACTTTGATAAAACCTCGATAATTTCTAGCTGCAATAAATTCAAGTTATCAATAAATGTCAGATGTTGTGAAATACCGAAGCTTTATCACTTCGCTTTTAGAATATTCATGCAATATTGTGTAACATAATTGGCTTCTTGTGCTTTTCTTGTGTCTTTCATTTTAAATCTTACATCTTTTCAGTCGGGGTAAAAAATTCAAGTCTTGTCCCTATGTTCACGTAAATTCTGAACCATTAAGAGTGGGCTCCAGTCACAAAACTGTTGGCTTTTCTACTAGCTTCCCCCATAAGGCCAATGTTAACTTTAAAAGTTCGTCCCCCCAACGGATTATCCAAAATCTTCGATTTATTGTTCATTTTAAAGAGAAAAAAGTTACCTAGGGATTTCAGTGATCAAAATGTCGATATCACAAATAATAATCGTTAAATAAAATGCCAAAATATTCAATATTTACGATTTTGATATCGGTTGGTTAGTTTTTGGGATCAAAAGTCTGATCAGTGAAATTATATAAAATAAGTCATAAATAAATGATTTTGAAAAATCCATTAATTAGGGACGGTATATGAAAGTTGGCCTTGCGGGAGAAGCAGGTAGCAGGGAATGATACGTGACTGGCTTTCCCTTTTGAGTAGGGGCCGAGCTTTGCAACACGAGTGGGATATAGGACGCACGCGACTCTTGCAAACGTCTGTAATTACGTTGATCTTTCACAGAGCCAGGTGCATCAGAACCTGCTGAATCGGTCACTTGGAGCCAGCGCCTCAGAGTGCTACATTAGTGGACCAGAGCGGCACAGCCATGGCCGCGGCCCAGTTGACGGCGGTGTAACATAACGGTCCAGTCAGGCTCAGTATGCGGAAGCCGTCTACGCCCCGCCTCCAACCTCCAACCTTCAGTCACATCCTCCTTCTTCGCCTCCGCACTGAAACAAACAACTTTCCTGGTCTTCTATGATCTTCTTCGCGGCTGTGTTGCTGGTTTGCTGGCGTCCCATATTCATTTAAACTACATACGGCACATCATGAACTCCAATCCCTATAACACTACCTCAGAGATTTCACTCATCATCAGTATTGTATTTCATTACAAAGTCAGTCTTTTTGTGAGACGCCCGAAAAATGAATGGGCTCAATATGGTACGAGCGGTACGAGTTACAGTAAGTAAGTATGTGTAGATACATTGTGCATATTTATGACGGAATTTATTAATAAGTTACATCTTGAATTCTCAGGTCCATTTAGGTTTTCAAAACGTGTCCACAATCATTTTAAATTGGCTCATTGGAAAGAATTTTCCCTGCACCACCTTGGATTTTTGAGTGTAGATAAGTTTTTGTGTGAACCCGAATCTTAGAGAAATTGAACAGAAGATGGGCTTTTATTTATGTTATCAAACATGTAAAAACATTAACCGCTATTTCCCAATAGTGGCGAAAACTGACCTAGTTCTTTATAGACAACTTTATATTTTTTGAGCACATTTCCTCCAACTAGTTATTTCCACTATCAGTTTTAGTACTTGTATTATCAAAAGTAATTTCACTGGCCTATATAGGTGAATCTCGGCAAAACAATCCCCACCAATTTATTACTTCATACAATACAGTAGTTCGAACCATGAGGACCATGTGAGGAGGTAGTGAGTAATTGTGACTCAGTTTGAGTCAGGATGCCTGAGTCACTTGTGATAACTGGAGTTGGAACGGTCAACCTTTACCCGGATTATCTTTGTTTACTGATGTCGTCACACAGATACAAGTTGGACCGCTCTCTGGGGAGGAGTAGAATTGTTTTCTGGCCAGCTATGCAGACGAGACGTGAACTGACAACTAAGGAAATACATTAATTGAAAATAATTAAGGGACTAAAATGCAAATCCTCTTAGATATATTAATGCTGCGGGGTGAATATGGTTTGTTCATATTCGCCTAACTAAACAACAAATTCAGGAACATGATAACATTTTACCTTTCACCCATAACTAGAAGTACGCTCAAATATTCGCGTAATGGGATGACCGAACTCAGAAATGGTTGATGAAAGTTTCTGCTGTTAACGTAAGTTCTAACAGAAACGAGTTCGCACGCAGCACGCTGTGAGGGAAGTGAATTTCCACATAAAAAACTTGTAAAACTCAAAATTAGTGTAAAAACATACATTTATTCCAATTTTTATTGAAATCTGAAAACCTTGATTTTTTGGCTGTTCTGATGCTCCTGGTTTTACCTGCACAGCTGGGAATACAATTTTGCACATTATAAGGTTAGGTAGGAGAGGGCCCACCGCAGTCATCAGGCTTGAAAGTAGGCGTGAGGTTGCTGGGGATGAGAAAAGTACTGTACACCAACAAATGAATATCAGGCTTCTTTAATGTAAAACCCCCATAAGACAACGTACTGTGTTTAGCCGATACACATTTTCTTTAATAACTCTGTAAATATTTGTGCAAGAATGACGAGAGAGGGCATACAACTTTCGCCTCACTATTCCCATATTTTTACATGCATTTATTTTACATCCGGGGCTTTTCTGACCCTTTTTGGGCCTAAAAACTCAAAATTTGAAAGATTAATCCCCAAAAAGGGGGTTTATAGTTTTCCGATTGTTTTCCCAATGAACTTGTCCAAATAATTATAGAAAGGAACGTCCCTACCAAATATGAAGTAAATCGGACAAAAAAGTGACCGCTAGAGTGCATACAAACGCACACACACACGCGCGCGCGCGCACACACACACACACACACACACACACACACACACACACACACACACACACACACACACACACACACACACACACACACACACATATATATATTATATATATATATATATATATATATATATATATATATACAATTTTGAACGACCCCCCAAGACGTGTTCAGGGGGTCACGTTAGGAACTTCCATGGTGGTCCCGGGCTTAAGTTTCACCGAGCGAGTCATGCTATATAACAGTTCACTTTCCATAGTAAATTCACTAATAAATAGTCCTGGAGGCTCTTTAGGAAAATATGTACTTTTCTTTTGGTTAATTTTAGATCATAGGATAAATCGATTTTAATTATATTATATTATTAGCTTTGCAAATTCTTCAACAAAAAATAACACGGTAAGTTGCCTATGCAGTGAGGTACATTGGAAATTAGCTGAGTACGCAGGTTTGCTATGACGGGGGTATTTAATATCATAAACTGACAAAAGAACACAGCTGGCAGAAGTAAATACGGAATAAATGGCTGCTGCAATCTTGCGGATAAACTATTAACTCACTCACATTAATCACATTATAGGAGAACGTTACTTTTATTTGTAAAAACTTTTATTCGTTTTTAATGTACAATTTTTAAAATCCTTTGATACATTTAATTAAATAATGTTAAAAAGAGAGTACTTTATTTGTTTAATCATACAACATATGAATAAAACAATTTTTTAGTAGTTTATTGTAATTACAAAACAATATTAGCATCTCGAAACAGTAATTTTTGTCCAATCCTTTACCTTATGAAAATGTTACAACATTTAAATGTTAAATAATAATAAACTATTTAACGAATGTGTTAAATTTTTTAAATGTAAGCGTGAAATGTACTGGAAAACAGTTGTGTAAAATCTGAAAACTTTACGTGCAGCCGTTTTCACGTTATTGTGTTCCGAACACACACGACCACATACTGACGGACAACGAATCATTGTCTCTGTTAATACGTAGATTCCTTCACTTCGTTCCGTCATCAATTATAAATGCGGAGAAGTAAACTAAAAGCAGCTTATCTCCCAAGATACCAATGTTAAATTTCATATTCCGCCCCTATACACAACGGATTATCTTACATTGTTTAGATTCATGGCTCATTTTAAAGAGCGATTACAGCGATTTCAGTGACACCACAAATAGTCAACGAATGATAAAAATCTGAAATATTGAATATTTTGAAATTGTATTGGATTATTATTTGTGATATAAAAGTGTACTCACCGAAATCGCTATGCAGTTCTTCGCTCTTTAAAATCAGCCATGAATCAACGATTTCGAATAAGACGTTGATTAAGGACGGGATTTGAAAGTTATCATTGGCCTTATGAAGGAACGGTAAATGTTACGTGACCGGAGCCCCCTCAGCAGGGCGGCCGTGCAGCAGGTGCCTTCGAGCCCCAGGGCCGCAGCCGCGACGACACCTGCCTGCTCTACCTGCACCTGACCTGACAGTCTTATTTTTTACCTCTCCCATCCTTATACCGGCAGTCTACAGATCCTTCGGGTCTCCCAACAAGCTTAATACATCTGGAGTTTTCAGTAGTCGATAGGTCATGTCAGAGGCACTATTGCGACCTAAAAACTCTGACAAAAAACCTTGGCCACAACCACAAGGTTACACAAACTTTAATCTATCGGGGTGAAAAATTGAATTCTCATTGGAGGATATTCATGTAAACAAAACACAGAGAACAATGGTTTCCAGGAAATATATCATCGAAAATATATTTGACATAAACAATCATTATATTTTAAAAGAAGATACGCAATTTTCCTTCCTCGAGTTACATATTCAAGGACGATATAATTTTTAAGACACTTTCAATATAATTTATGAAATCCTGTTATCGTTTTCAGTATGAAATCGGTTGTACTTAAATTGCAGATTACGTAATTTTATAGGTTAGTTGGGTTGCCGTGGTCACGGAGGGTGCAGAGGGAAAATGGCAGCTGCCATATAAGATGTATTGTGCTCTTTGGCCGTTGGCCACAACCCTATATACCGGTGTTCAAAGCCCGAGGTTGATACAATTAATTTCAAGATTACAAAATAAATCTATTAGATTCTTCTAAATTTAAGAAAAACAAATATAAGCTGTTCAAAATTTATTTAACAGTGTTTGAACTATTAACAGTTTATAGCAAGTATATTTTAGAAACATTTATACCTATGTGTACAATATAAATAATTAACAGACATTATAAAGAGACAAACACTTACAATTTCGGGAGTAAAATAAATCTTGACAGACTGATAAAGAAGGTTTTTAAATGAAAACCACTTATGCGAGAAACAAGATCCGTAGAGAGAGCATACTTTGTTCTCCTGGTCTGCTCAGTCGATATATTTAGGGTTTTATAGTTAACCGGAAAAGACCTCATAAACAATCATTGGTTTAATCTCACGTGATAACCAATCCAATTTAAGTGTTGCTGGAAACTCGATGTTTGCGTATGCGTGCTATATTTTGTATTATTCTCATAATTTTAATTTATAAATTCTTTAACAGCTTGTATATTTTGTTCAGCTGTTTTTTGAATAAACCGATTTATTACCATAATTAAATTTAAAACGCACATTAGTATTTTTTAATAGCAACTACAGTAGTTGTCCTGTTGCTCGAATCCGAGCAATAAATATTGTGTTACCGTTCCAAAGCCAACATGGCCTGCTGATTAACTGTGTTTACTCTATCCAGCTGATTGCTTAAAACTTATTATTTCCCAATGTTAAGCTTATGGGAAAAAACTCAACTTTAAAGGGCCCCAGGGCTTCACTCACAAATTATTTCTCTATAAAAAAGTTTCCTGCACAACTTCACGTTAGGCTCTTTCCAATGACACCAAAAACATGAAAATCGGTTCAGTAGTTTAGGAGGAGTGATTGTCACAAAAAACCTGCTCGCCTATTAAATAAGTATAGATAGATAGATTAGAGAACTAAACTTGGATACTTTGTAATCAAAGGACCCAGTTTATTTTCCGTGTTTCATAGTGACGGTTAACGTTATTTACTTTGTGTTTGTATATGACTTAGGTTTATTAAATACCAAACGTTATTTGCTAAAAAATTAACTAAAATTATCTATGTAAAACGTTGAAAACATAGATTATAACCAAGTTGTCCAGCTGAAATTTAAAAACTATACCATTATTATCCCCTGAAAGGTTGGCAACACTTTCTAGTAGGTTGCTGATATTGTGTATCAGCTGAACGACCTCGGAAGACATCATCGCTGCGATCATTACTCTTATAGAAATAAACAGACCTGGGCTAAAGGATAAATAGTCTACAAACCTTGTATGGGACATTGGTTCCTGACAAAACTCCTATCAACAAACATGATAACAATAAACAAATGCTAAAGATTTATTTGACAGAAAACTATTTTTATAATCTAAAATAGGTCTTGGAAGAATCGAGATAAATATTACCAAGAGATGGTGAGAAGAAATTTCAGGTTCAAGAAGAACTTCAAAATTACTATAATTTGTACCTACAATTGTATTTTATTTTATATCCATACGTATCAACCTTAAACAATGCTTTGGCATCTATACATATTTTTAAAAATCCTGCTTTTTGTTCACCCACTTCTTGAAGTTAATACTTAACCGATTTTGATGATTTGTTGTTTATTTTAAAACACAATTTCAAGTTCTAAGTAGCTATCGAGCCAGAATTTCGATTTAGGCTCCAGGGCTCTGCCCCACGGGACTTCCAAGTTCCCATGTTATTCATATGGAGGAGAGTTTTATTTGGTTTATGTCACATGTGTTTTTTCTTGATACAACAAACAGATGTTATAAGGATTATATCCGCAAAATTTTGCGGAGGAGCAGCTCTTATTGTTTATAAAAATACAAAATTAATAAACGGTATCAGGAAACTGACACATACTTTCTCCCTTTTAGCCCAACTTTAATGAATAAATTACTTTTTATTTACTAAATATAGAATACAAAGCACGGTCGAATGTACAGAAAATCTCGTAAACAAGTTGTTTTAAAAAACATCCACCCAAATCCCTGCTTTGGAGGCACTACAGAATTCATTGCTTCACTCGTGGTTTCAAGAGGGGAAATGCCCCCTATTCCCCCCATGGTTATTAAGGGGAAACATATTTCGAATTTCCTCTGTTGGTCAATGCTAACTAGACAAGCATATCAAGTTTGAATGAAATTGATCAGTAAATAAGAGAGAAATAGTAATTTTTGTATTCCCCATAAGAATAACATTGGACAACGTACTGCGTTTACCGCAAAATGAAAATTTCAATTTTCTCCAAAACCAGCAATCGTAGAATGGTAATTCAAAATACTAAATTATTTAGTTTTTCGAGTTCTTTTTAATGGTGAATAGTAATATTTTTTATATTTATGTCTTTGTATGAAAAATCAAAAAAACTGAATTTTTGATGTTTTAAGTCCTGTAATTTCTGAACCCGAATTTTTACAGGAATGCGGGTGGTGTCATTTTGTTGGAAAACTAAAGTTCTACAAACGACTAAAATTTAATCAAAATCGTTAGAGCCGTTTTTGAGAAATTTGGATTTTTCATGTTTTTTGGGGGCTTTTGGGGGATTTTTACCCTTAAAAATCAAAAATTCGAAAAAATGAAAAAATGCCTGGAGATATCGTGGATTAGTACCTACATACCAAATTTCATAAAAATCGGCCCATTGGTTAAGGCTCTAGCTCTGTACACATCCACACACACACACACACACACACACACACACACACACACACACACACACACACACACACACACACACGCGCACACGCACACGCACACGCACACGCACACGCACGCACACGCGCACACGCACACGCACACGCACGCACACGCGCACACGCACACGCACACGCACACACACACACACACACACACACACACACACACACACACACACACACACACACACACACACACACACACACACACACACACACACACACACGGACACACACAGACAGACATCACGTAAAAACCACTTTTTTGGGTTCAGGGAGCACCAAAACGAATATTTCCACTAACAACTCAAATTCTAAAATTTTGACGAAAACAATACTTTCTCCATATACTATGTATAGAGGGAGAAAGTAAAAAGTGAAATGACAAATTGAACATGTCCACGGGATTGGAAACGCAAACCAACTAAACTTGTTTTTTTTTTTAGTACTTGGGGGACCAAGCTTTGCTCGAATAAGGCCAGTCAGATTGCTCAAAAAGGCTGGAATATTGTTTGTCTAAGCGCCCCTCTCCCATGATGAGCAGATTTCATTCGTTTATTTGCCTATTTTCTGCATAATATTATGGTTACTCTAGTTATTACAGTATTTAACTATTATTGAACTGACCCTTCAGGTAGCATATTTGTTGTATGCACATATGACTCATTTTGGATATGCTCTCTCTGCTCGCAATCTTCATTCAATAGTTCTATAGTTACTTTATTCTCAGGAAATTACCTGAAGGTCTATTAATACAATTGCTCAGAATACTTCTGCATGTCATTTACCAGAGCATCACTCAATTGGATATTGTAGGTAATAGTGTAGTGATCGAAAACAAGTTGGGTGATAGTCTGTGAGGGCGGCCATTTTGGAAATGTTTGATGCTTTTTGAAAAATAATAAATGCAATGCATGTAGGCATGTGAGGTGTCATTTTCAATGATTTTTTAGGGTGCTGAACACGTTAAAGACATTTAAAAAGCATTTTAACGAACTTTTGAAATTATAGAATTGAAATCATACCTAATATATTATGTTAAATATTATAAGATTATGTATCGCTCCATTGATTAATCAGTGGAACGATACATGATTTTATAATTTTTAACATAATGTATTAGGTATGCTTTCAATTATGTACTTGTAAAAGTTCGTTAAAATGTTTTTTAAATGTCGTTAACGTGTTTAGCACCCTGAAAAACATTGCAAATGACACCTCACATGCCTATAAGCATTGCATTTATTATTTTTCAAAAAGCATCAAACATGGTGACCATTTTCCAAAATGGCCGCCCTCACAGACTATCACCCAACCTTTTTTCGATCACTACACTATTACCTACAATATCCAATTGAGTGATGCTGGTAAATGAATGACACACAGAAGTATTCTGATCAAGTGGACTTTATTGGCCACAAACAACTGCCACACAAACTGGATACCACACTGCTTAACGGTGATTTTGTTAGGTTGGTACACTAGTTAGGACAATTTACCATTCTTTGATCTGCAGTAATGGGCTGTTCGGTTCTTCTAAGTGAATCTATTCATTCAAAACACTAGAATAAAATAACTGAAACGAACTACTTGGAACAAATCAATTTTCCGTTTGAGTTACGTACACATCTTTCCATAAAATAGGATAAATTATGAACAAATTAACAAATAGAAGTTTATTCGTTTTCAAATTATGAACTCGTATGATTCACTTTGGTGACTCGTTTCATTTCAACAAGTTAATTTTTCTCACCACAAAATGGTGGCGGTGGTGACTCGCAATTATGTTTATTAGTGTTGGTGTTCGTAACTCCAGTAATACAAAACAAATACCTCCTTGGGGTATTACAATGATACATTCACTACCACTAAGTGCTACTTTGACGGTTGACAGTCGTAATTTATTAAGGCCTTAAAATCCAGCAGGAACTCAAAACTATTGATTTTTTATTGTATCATTGAGGATATTAATTACAGATAATATATAAATAATTTCTGAACAATGATTATTTTTCTATGTTCGCTGGTTAATTCACAACGGATTCAAAACTCTTGTTTGAAATTTGAACTAAAACGCAAATTTACACTACTGCTTGTAAGACGCCCAACACAATTTACTCGTGCAGACGTAATACAATTTAGTGACTTTCTTACAATTTATTACTTTCCTTTACAACACATAAATACTACCCTGTACTGACCATTGTAAGTTTTGAATATCCAATACCCTGAATATAGGTACATACAACCTCCTGATAGTGCCGACTCAGTTTGGTTTTAGAAGGGAAAAGACTAGTCTACTGTTCTGGCAGATGAGTCTCTGGTTGAAGAAATTATTAACTCTTTTGAAGAAAATAAATCTACACACGTAATTTTATGTGGTCTCTCTCGTTATTTTGACTGCATTCCGCTCAAGGTCCTTCTAATCAAGAACATTATTGCCTAGGAGACGCGGTTCACTTAAGATACTCGTAGTTGCCTCATACTTGTCAAACAGACAAAAGATTTAGGTTTTAATAGTGTCAATATCAAACATGAAATTCATCAGGGCTCCATTGTTATTTTTAAAAGCAATTAATGATTTCCACTTTAGAGTTTCTGTTGGTGTGTTGTACTCTTTGCAGATGCCACTACTTGTTTTCGTATATGACAGTGATTTGGCTCTTGCCCAGTCTGTACAATACGCGATGATTTAAACGTGGGGCGCTAGGTCGCTCAGAGAGGTGCATTCAGTACACCCGCTGTCATCCCTGTTATATCAGCGACTCGACATATTCCCCACTTCATCCGCTACCTCCCCTTACGGCAGCCCAACTCGTGGCGCTGCCATGGGAGCGCAACCCTTTCCCTATTCCAATCAGCCTTCTGTAGGGTTTTGTACAGTAGTTTTCGATGATCACACTTAGTTCTCTTCACTGACCACAGTGAGTTTACAACAGTCTCGGTTCCTGTTTAGTCGCGTGCAGCTAGCTTGTAAACACCAAAATACCACTGTAGTGCGTATAGTGTTTATGTTTACACGTTCACGTCGAATTGCGTCACATTTTATTGATGTATGTTGTGCCTGTTGTGCTGTGACGTGCGCATTCTTATCTATTTTGATTACACACTTTGAGGTCATCTGGTCTTCTACGAATGAATGAATATCACTTGCTATCTAGGATAGGCTAATCATACATCATGGGAATTTGGGAGAATGATTACTCACGATACGTGAACGTTTTTTGGAAGTTCATCTCGCTTGATAAATGTTTGTTCTAGTCGACAAATTCATGGTGGGTTTTCTTTGCTCCAGATAAACTTCGCACTTTGCACACATATTAGTGGCGATAACCTTCTAACATTTAAGCCCGACCGGGTTGGGCTGCGGTTGGATCGTGTCATCGTGTCTGGCGACGACAGTTCCCAAACATTGTTGGGACGGACGGGCTCCCATTTGTTGGGAGTCTCGGCCGTAAACTTCTCCCAACGCGGTCGGAACGGACCAAGTTGAATCGTGTGTGTGTGGCCGTTTCTGGGCTTGGAACACAAGAAATGAAAGCTCTGTCATTACACTTCAATCCATAACTTACCTCCAAAAAATATAGTTTAGAATAGTTTAGTTGAACTCTTTCACATTATAATAAATATTGCAACCACCAAATCTGAAATCTATTTTCAGTCGTCTTGATGTATTTAAGTAAACAAAACAAGCCCGGGGCTGCCAAATACGTACTCTCACCGTGAAAATAACAATAATAAACTGCTGATGAATTCAACCGATGAATAATAGAGAGTTCGTAGGTTTATAAATAAAATGTTTAACCTATCCTAAAATCATCTTAAATTTTCAGAGGTGGAGATAAACTAAGACTAAAGCAATAGGACCTGGACCTGATATCAAGAATTAGTGCTTAGTGCTTACGTTACTGTTGTTAAGTTTTTCGAGATTTTAACTTGGTTTTTATTTTGCAGGATCTGTGAAACTGAGTGCAAGTCTGTGCGATTTGCGAAGGAGTCGACCGTTGCAATGGTGCCCAGAGGTCTTTGACCTAATGACGTCATGTCGCCCACTGCCGCACCACTCACCTGAGCGCTGCAGTCGCAAGTGTAGCCACTACGCAAATACATAATTCGGGACAATTACAAAAATACTGTATATGCTACTGAATGTAGGACCTCGAATACTTTCAAATTGTATTTCTTTAATTTGGCAACTCTAAATAAATTAATTCAATGACATAATTTTTTAAATAAAGTGCCAACATTATAAAATTTAAAGGAGATATTAAAAACGGATAGTGGCATTGTGGTCAGCGGAAAATGTTAGTCCAAAATTATTACATTCAGTGTAAACAAATTGAAGTTATCAGCAACAACAACACCTTTACAAACAAAATCCCTAGCCTAAGTTTGGTAATTACAAAGTTTTATGACACTGGGCTTTTGAAATTCCAATCAAACCTATATATTATATATTTAAAAACAACCAGTGAATTGTTAAAATAAAACTCACATGAGAGTTTCAATATGTAATATGTATCATTACCAATATACTATGACGACTGGCCCTCTCCAAGCAAAGCACACGTTTTAAAATGTTAAACAAAAATAAGTTAATATCATGAGAACAAAAGGTGAAATTTAAAAACGGATTTCGGCATTGATTTCAGTGTGGACAAAAATTTGGACATGATGGGGAACAACCCGACCTTTATATTCGGACAAAATTATCTCGTTCCAAAATGGCGGATCCAAGATGGCGGACGGAAATTTTAATTTTTCAAAAATGAAGCAAATGCCAATCAACAATGATCGGTAGTAATTAATGTCATTATTTGATGTTATGACGAGAATAGAGACATATTTTATGGTTGGGACATTTAAAACTCACTTAAAAATTAATTTGTTTAAACCATCAATATCTTGAGAACGAATGATGATTTTTTTTAAACGGATTGCGGCATTTTGTTCACAATAAAAAGGTAGTTCAATATAATGGCACAATCCCACTTTTACAATTGAATAAATAAATTTGAATTCAATATGGCGGATCCAATGTGGCGCCTGAAAATATGAGCTACGTCAAAATGGAGCATAAGTTGACCAATGACGGTGGTCCGGAGTAGATATCTTATGAAATGCAGAAAAAAAGTAGGGGGAGGGCTCATTTAAAACTCACCCTGTATAAAAGGCTATAAAAGTGTAAAATGTATACGAGACTTGTAGAAGCAACTTCAGTAACTGTGGGCGTTGTTTATATGTGTGTTGCAAAAAAGGTTATTTGGTTTTAGAAATGTGCTGGACCGATCAATTCAAATATATTAAACTGCCTTCTCGTTTTATTATTGTTGCTTTGAAAACAATACTGTTGCTTCATACTGTTGTGGTCTATTGATATTTGCACGAAAAAATATTTTTTCGATAGTTACCGTAGCAGCAAACCTGCGTTTCAGCCACTATGTTATTCTTATGGGGAATAAGTCAAATGTTATCCCCCTTAACTTTTGTTGAAATTGATATCTTCTTTTATTTTTTGTGACTTGAGACTTAAGTATTTGTAGGTGTGAACGATTTTATGGTTGTTAGCCATTTCCAATAGGATGTTATAGGATTCGATTAATAGGGCTACTAATTATATTAATTTTACTATCATTGTGAGAACAAAGTACCCTTATTTAGTTTCATAATTTATATTTTGACGACTAGTTTCGGTCTATTAAGCCATTTTCAAGTCAAAATAGCAATAACCTTAAAAACTAAAACAAAATATGTAAACTAAAATTAACGTATGGATCAAATTTTGCATACAGTAGTGTAGTACAGTAATTTGCATATGTTTTTGGATTTTTTTCTATATATATGTGCAAAATAAATTCTTAACATTGGTGTACAAATATAAATTTTTTTTACAGTAAAATCAAATTAAATATACACATACAGTATTACTAGCAGAAGAAAATCAAAATAACATAATAAGGGTTAGGGTTGTAATGTAACCATTAAAATAAATATAATCATAATATTTATTCCTTGGCAAAGTTAAAAATGTATTGGGATTTACAAGATAATGTTATGGGAAAATCTCTTGGACAGCTTTACTATCATAGTAACTTGATACGAAACCAGTTTTAGTTCCAATTCTGATGAAATCGACTTATTTGTATATTTAATTCGGCACCAGTATATTGTTTCAGAATGAATAAATAAAATGGAAAGTAACTGAAATTGGATGTAGAACTGGTGGAAAAATTTACTTTAATAAAGTTTAAAAGTCTTGATTGAGACTGAGAACGTCCGTCCATACGACATGCATGTAATTCTGTCAAGCAGTATTGGTCGACGAGGCGTCACACTGAAATAGGATTACGTTTGGGTGTATGGATACTCGTATTTGGAGTTCAATCACGCAAAAACTACTGGACCGATTAAGCTAGAATTTTGCATGAACATAACTTACAAATCACCTTCATATACACCTGTTAATGTCCACATCCAACATTAGGGCTCCACCCCACGGGCCCTGTAAGATCCAATGCAAATCTTATGGACGGTTACCATTTATAAAATTACCAGCTGAAGTTAAAAGGTTTGTGCAAAGGAATTCATATGGGAAAAACATAAACAAGATTTTATAGTGCTGGTCAGGTTAATATTTCAAATGTGTTTTCATTTTTCGCGGGCGAAGCCGCGGGTAACGGCTAGTAGTAAATAGTTAAATAGTAAACAAAACAATAACAGTCTGTTGTTAAATATAACCCTTATAACATCTGTTTATTTAATTGAATTGAATTAAGAAAAAACACATGTGACATAAACCAAATAAAACTCTCCTCCATATGAATAACATGGGGACTTGGAAGTCCCGTGGGGAAGAGCCCTGAGGCCTAAATCGAAAATCTAAAGCCAGTTTGCACATCTGCACTCCTATACGCGCGTTTTGGTGTATAATATGTGGGGGTAAATCAAAAACAATAAACGGTATCAGGAAACTGATACATACTTTCTCCCTTTTAGCGCAACTTTAATGAATAAATTACTTTTTACTTACTAAATATATAACATAAAGTACAGATGAATGTACAGAACATTTTCTAAAATAGTTGTTTTCAGAAATATCCACCCAAATCCCTTTTTGGGAGGCATTACAGAATCCGTTGCTATACACAGTGGTTTTGAGAGGGGAAATTCCCCCTTGTCCCCCCACAGGGTTAAGTTGCAACATATTTCGAATATCCTCTGTTTTTCAATGCTAACTTGACCTGCATATCAAGTTTAAACGAAGTTGATCAGTAAATAGGAGAGAATTGGTAAGATTTGTACTCCCCATAAGAATAGCATTAGACAATGTGCTGCGTTTACCGCAAAATGGAAATTTCAATTTTCTCCGCAACCAGAAATCGTAGAATAATAATTCAAAATACTAAATTATTTAGTTTTTTAGCTCTTTTTTTGGTGGTATCACTTTTTTGGGATCAGGGAGCACCAAAACGAATATTTCCACTAACAACTCAAATTCGAAAATTTTGACGAAAACAATACTTTCTCCATATACGTGATGTCTGTGTGTATCTGTCTGGATGTGTAAAGAGCTAGAGCCCACACCAAATGGCCGATTTTGATGAAATTTGGTATGTAGGTACTAAACCACGATATATCCAGGCTTTTTTTAATTTATTTGAATTTTTTATTTTTAAGGGTTATTAACTCTCAAAAACCGCTAAACAACATGAAAAATCCAAATTTATCAAAATCGGCTCTAACGATTTTGATTAAACTTTAGTGGTTTGTAGAGATTTAAATTCCAACCAAATGACACAACCCGCATTCCTGGAACAATTTGGGTTCAGATATCACAGGACTTAACACATTCAAAATTCATAAAAAACCATAAATGTCAAAAAATATTATTTATCACTATTAAAAAGAGCTAAAAAAACTAAACAATTTAGTATTTTGAATTATTCTTCTACAATTGCTGGTTGCGAAGAAAAATGAAAATTTCATGTTGCGGTAAACGCTGCTCATTGTCTAAAATGTTATTCTTAGGAGGAATACAAAACTTACCATTTCTCTCCTATTTACTGATCAATTTTGTTTAAAAACTTGATATGCAGGTCAAGTTATCATTGACCAACAGAGGATATTCGAAATATGTTGCAACTTAATCCTGGGGGGGACAAGGGGGAATTTCCCCTCTCAAAACAAGGGGATGTTGCATGTCTGTATCAACGGACCAAAAAGGGATTTGGGTTGATATTTCTGAAAACAAATATTTTAGAGAATTTACTGTACATTCATCTGTATTTGATATTCTACTAGTGGCTTGAAGGGGCCATAGCCCTATACCTTGCGCCAATACTCTACCTAAACTGATTTCTTTTACTCTTTACATGATGAGGAAAATAAAAATATATAAGTAAGAACACATGTCAGTTCGTAAACAAAGTATATACTTAATCACATGTTTTAATTTAAACAAAGCAGACGTTTTTAAACCCCCATGCTTTTCTTATGGATGATGTTTTACTTTATTTCTCGTTTTCAGGTAACTTTTTAGAAATACAGTACTGCTTTTTTCCCGAGTTCCTGGGATCAATACCTTTAATTTGAGCAGTCTCTCATCATCCTGCAATTTTGCCAAACTTCCACGATTTTGACTTAAAAATTTCGCTTACAGAATTATATATAAAGATATTTAGTAAATAATACCTCCGTCACAACAAACCTGCGTACTCAGCGAATTTCCAATATGGGTCTCATTACTATACCTAGAGCCACTTACCAAGGTTCACAAAAATATATTCATTAATAAGTGATATATAGCACTATATTTATTCTCCACTAGCTGATATAGCCGCAGGCTTCACCCCGCAAATGATTTATAAAAAACTATGACAGTTGCAGGGGCGGATCCAAGGGGGGGAGCGGTAGGGGCGGTCGCTCCTCCAAACTAAGAATTTTTGTGTTTTATTTTATTATTCAGGCCTATGATGAAAGTTTGAATAAATCCGAATGAAAATGTAAGCAGCAAAAGCCTCCCGAAACACCGTTTTTCGGTTCCGAGAGTCAAATTTTGCCGCTCCCGTCTACAAGGTTACATTACAATTCAAACTAACGAACCTAAACGTTCGATAAATAAAATAAAATACACACCATTATACAGGTGAAATTTTAAACTTCCATTTTAGTATGTAACACATTACGTAGATCTATGTATTTACAACTTAAAAGCCTCTTACAAAAACGTGGATATTCCCGAGTATCGCGAAGTTGTTGCAGTTTTGCCACTTGACAGACCGAAAATGCAGTTTTTTCAACATGGTCTCGGAGGTAAATTGTAGCAGAAAAGGTAGCTACAATTGTATACTCGGTGATTATTTTGTACTGGATTTCGCCCGCCTACCATCGTTTGCTATCAGCGGTGTTTTGTTTACAGGTTAGGTTTGATTTTTGTTTAAAACTGCGTTATCCGTTGCTAGGCAATAAATATCCAGTGGCTAGGCTAAAGCAAAGAGTGCCTCGAATTATATAAGTTTTAGCTCCGTCAAGGATAGAGACTAACCCATGTCAATTGTATTTTATCCTATTTACTTATTGTTCTGTATATATTTGAACAGATTGCAAATAAAATAGACAACAAAATTATATGTATTGAAATAAGAGGAATAAAAGATTAAATTGCGAGCAAACAGAATCTCATACGCCAAGTATTTTATTTTGTAAAAATGTGGTACGACATTTTCATTTTTTATTGGTTGACCTTGGCTGTCAGCCTCATTCCTAATTGTATCTTCGCGTAGTATAGTTCAGTATTGGAGATTTCAAATATGTTTTGTAATAGTTTTTCGCGTGGGTAAATACTAAAATAAATTATTTATTTAGGCATCTTACTTGTTACTAGACACCAACAGATGATGTAGAAAAAAGTGTAATGCCTAAATATTTTATTTTTATTTACGGTTGGGCGCAGTAAAACTAAAGTTAATTTTTGTTTAGCTTGTTTATTAAGTTAAGATTGCTTCTTTCTTGAGTACAAGGTTATTGGTATAATATGTTAAGAGTCTTCATCGCCGGAAGTTGCCGGACGCCATCTTGGTGTTTTGTTCCATAAGGCCAATGTTAACTTTGTGCCTCCGTTACTCCTCACCTGATCGTCACAAACAATTAATTTTGGTGTCAAATTAAGGGTTTCGTCGTCGTCTAGGGAAATACAATAGTCAAATTTGGATTTTGTTACTAATTAATGAGAACATGCACAATGTTTCAGTTCAAAATTAAACAATTTATTATGAAATTATGATACCCAAATTAAGGAATTCGACATTGTATTTCCCTAGAGGACGAGTAAACCTTTAATTTGATACCAAATTGAATTGTATGTGACGATCAGGTGAGGAGTAATGTAGACACAAAGTTAACATTAGTCTTATGGAACAAAACTCAAAGATGGCGTCTGGAAACTTCCGGTGATGAAGACTCTTAACTTACTTTCATTTGTTGTATAATTTCATATAGTTAAAAACAATAATGGGGTGCCAGGGACCATCCACAGGGAAGGGGGAGGGGTAACTTTCGGTGACCGCCCCCCCCCAAACATGACCTCTGGATCCGCCCCCGGACAGTTGTGTGTGCTGCATTCTGTGGTTAGCCCGTGGAACTACTACGAATCTAGATCAGCTGTTTGTATTTTCATTAGCTCAAACAAAATCGAATGTCCATAAGGAATACCCTACATGGGAACTTTGTCGGGATCTCTGGCGGAGCCCTAAGGTCAGATCAGGATGAAAACCATTTAGTTTTTCACTTTATGCCTAAAGAATCAGTGTACAAATTTCAGCTCTCTACCTACATGGGAAGGTGGAGAATTAGTGATGAGTGAGTCAGTCAGTCAGGGTTTTGCCTTTTATAGATATGGAAGATAAGAATAACATTAGGGCTGAGTACTCAGGTTTGCTGCAACGAGGAAGATAAGAAAAGTTTTTTGTGCAATTATCAATACTCAACCAGGTGAAGCTAGATACCAAGTTTTTTTAAAAATTTAGGTTCATAACTAAGGGAGATATAAATCTTTATACTTATTCTCAATATGAATAAAATGGGGGCCGAGTATACAGGTTTTGCTGTTTACCGGGAAAATCAACAAAAAACATTTGTTGTGCAAATATCAACACATACCACAACTAGTTGAAGCACAAACCAAGTTTCATTAATATACATTCATAAATAATCAAGATATAACATTTTATTTATTCTCCATAAGGATAACATTGGGCAACGTACTGTGTTTAGCACTTTAAATATCTCTGCAAC